>VXBA01004385.1:1135476-1235240 GCA_013399895.1 Serilophus lunatus | reverse complement strand
CCCGTCCCCGTCCCCATCCCCGTTCCCGTTCCCCTTCCCATCCCCGTTCCCAGGGCAAGGCTGGCATCCCGTGGCAGGGACTGGGATCGCGCCGCGGCCAAACACTCACAGCTATTTTTTTGTTAATCCTTTCCACATTTCCTCCCATTCTACGGCTGGAAAGCCGGGAATTCCATTCCTCACAGAGTCTATATTTATTTTCACTTTTTCTTTTTGATGGCTTACTTTATTCAACACCTTTCATCTCCAAGATTTCCAAAGTGTTAAAAGATGGGTAGCTGGGAAAACACTCATATACAAACTCAACCATCCTTATGGTCCAGCACCTAAATCCCTTTTTTAGCTTGGCAAGAGACAGAAGAACCCACAGGTTAAATACTAAAAAGAAAACCACTACAATAAACTTTTCCCTGGCAAGTTTATTTGCTGGCATTTGGAAATCCAAGGAGGAAGTGCCAGCAATCGATACAGCCAAGGCCAGGTTCTAATTAGAGCCTTCTGTTTGGAACCAGCTTTTCTTCAAACATTACAGGGCTACTGGTAGTGATAGAATATTCCTTAAAAATAAGAAAATGGATCATTAGTGTTCATGGAGAGAGGAGATCAATCTGCCCTTGTGAAAGTTAATGAATCCACAGAAATATCACATCATGACCCCTGAGCTCGGTGCCTGAGGCAGCAGTTTTATTATGCACCTGCTGGAATTGCTCAGCAACAGGACTCAGATACAATTCTTATGGAATTAGTTTTATCTGTTTGATTACTTCTATTTAATGGCATTTTGGCTGCAAGTCACAAACTTCAGGAGATGTTCATCTGCTTAAATATTAATGATGCTTTTCTGCTGTAAGGTGAGAGAAGGGACAGTAAAACTAAACACAATTTTAACAATATTAAGAGCAGTACAAGCATAACAAATAAAGTTCTTTCACTCACACGAATGCTGAAACAACCCACCCAAATCACTGCCCTCCCTCAAGGAAGCAAAAATTTTGTTAAATCTTGGTCAAGCAAAAAAATGTAGGACATTCTCCTTTATTAAAGAAAAAAATAAAAAGTTTTCAACTTTGGTGACAATACCTTGAGATCCTGAGCGACTTTTGGCAAGTCCTTGCATGATTCCATGGGAATATAAAATGGGAATGGAGTGGATGTGCCTGTGCTATTCCTTTCAGCAGCACTAGGATTTGCAGCAGTTTCATTCCCCCCAATGCTATTTTAGACAATGGCATTTACATTCTGTTACCTGTAATAAAAACATCTATGAAAAAAATGTAATTTGAAGCCTTGATAATAGATTTTTTTCCCTCCTAATGTACTTGATTCCAAGATCAGCCTTTTCAGATCATTACCCACCAAGTTGTGCTGCAGTCTGGACCCCCTCCCTGCTGTGCCATTATCAGTCTGCTGGTTCAGCCCTGCTCAAAAGACAGAATTTAGCATGGATTTGAAAGTGGGGGAGGCAGCTCCACACTCTCTCTGATCCCTCATCCTCTTCACCCCTAAAACATATTCTTCCATCCCCACTCTCATGACCTGCAGGTTGAGCCACTGGTCTTTTGTGGGATGAAAGGGACCAGGAGTTTGGAGCTGCTGTTGGATCTTGTGCCTGAGGAACCTGCTCCCAGGAGCTGAGTGAATGGGAGAGGTGACCCAGAGCCCAGGGCCTGCTCGTTGGGATGGCTCTGCACAACACTTCTGTGCCTTTGAAAAAGTTATCTGTGGCTGCCCAAGAAAGAGAAGGGTTGAAAGATATAAAAGGACGTGCTGGAATTTGGTGCAGCAGTTGAAACCAGCCTGTGAAATTGTTATTCTGCTTTTTACACAGAGCACGGGCTCCAAAAACCCCTTTGTGAAGGGCTGTTAATGTGGAGGGACCATGTGCAGGGCAGACACTGAAAAAAAATCATCCTAAAGGATTTGTCACACACTGATCCTTGGATCTCGTGGTGCCCCTGAACCCCCAGCCCTACACAAGGGTTTGCAGCACGTTTTCTGAGGTCCATCTCTTCAGACAGAGCTTGGCTCAGGTGCCTGAAGGATTTCCACTCCAGTTCAGCTTCTCTCTCGGCTGGTGTATCCACCCATCACCCCAGTGTTGTACACTCCAGCTCCAAAGCAGGGAAGGCCTTTCCTTTGCATAAATCCATTAACTACAGGAATAGTAACTTCTCTCCCTTCTCCAGCCAGTGACCCAGGGGCAGCAATGATGCAAAGAAATCCTCACCTGTTGGTACCTAGAATTAAAAAAATACAACTTCCTGATATTGTGTCATAAACACTCAATAATTCAAAACTAAGCTTCTTTGAGGTAATTTTTTCCATTTTTCAAACAGTTTCACTAGAAAGAATAATATCAGATCTACCTGATTTAATGACCCTTCATTTAAAGACCAAGGTTGGAGTGGCTTTGTCTTCTTTGTAACTGGGCTGTTCAACCACTGATAGTCCTGCTGTATCAATTCCTTCATGAGTGAAAGGTGAATAAAAGCATTTACTGAACTGTCATATCCATGACAGAAACAGGGGATGCTGCCAGCTCTAAAGGGGAAACACCAGCAGAAGAAAACCTGGAAGATAAAGGCCTGTTAATCATAACGTGCCTTTCAATCACTTCTGTTAGCAGTTCAGCTTGGAAATAAAGTGAACATAAACCCTATTTACAATAAATTAAGCTTATCTTTGCATTATGGTGTTTCTTAAATAATGGTGGCATGTTGATTTTTTTCCTTCAGAACCACATTTACCTTCACCAAACTCCTTGGTGTGTTTCCCTGAGAGCCTTTTTCCCCTCTAGTTCTGTTACTGCAGAGCCCTCCTGGATATAAAAACCAAACATCTTACCTCTTTTCCAGTGTTTTACTTCACATATTGATAATTTCCCATATTTACCTCCCATTTTGATAATATGTTTATTGAACTGACAGAATCTAAGCCCAAACCAGCTAAAACCAGATCTTACTGGAGCAGCTGGTCACTTCAGGAGGCTGCAACAAGCAGAAAGGTTGGATTAACTTGGAAACATCTGCTCCTTCCCTATTCCTGGAGAGAAGGTCTAATTGAGGAAGGTAAAGACCTGAGAGCACACAGAGCAATTCCCAACGTGTCAGCTGGGACAGGCCCAGCTCTGGAATAGCTGAGCACATCCCAGCTCCAGCCAAGCCCTTGCCAGCCTTAAACAGAGCAGAATTCCACCAGTTTCCTTGAAAGCTAAATGCTCTTACATTCCTTGTTACCTCATCCTGCACTTGTCAACTGCTACAGTCCCCACAGCCCTTCCAAAAGGCTCCTGGTTTCCCTTCCCACTTGGATTTGGGGACTCAATTAGCCTTGCTTAGAACCATTTGTTCCCACTGAATTTGATTTATCCAGATCATTTTCCTCCCTGTTTTATAGATGAGATGATGTGCAGTTTTAATAAGAACATTCCCCACTGCTCCATCCCACAAGAAGCCCAGCTGAGACACTCTGGATGCCCTAAACCAGCATGGAGCACTGGCAGCTCACTGGGTAGAGTTTGGAAATATACTTTTAACCATCATGTGGGTCATGCTCAACACCACATCCTCCCAGTCTGCTTTGAAACTTCATATTCATATAAAAACCAAAATATCTGCTACTTTTACTCAAAGCCCATTACCTCTATCCTATGAGAAAATCAGCTTTTGCCAACTCTTCTTCTACAAAAATGAACAAATAAAGCTCATTCTCTACAAACCTACTCTGCTCATTCTGTTTTTACTTTTCTTCTGGGATATCTGCTGAAAAATGAGCTGCTAATATTACCCATGGTTGAATAAATGCAATTATCATTAGGCTTGTATTCCATACTTTAACAATTAAAAACATGCAGAGACCATAAGCCTGTTAGGTGAGCAGGAAGGAGAAGGTTAGAGATGATCAGTTTGATGTGGAACCTGACCAAGCCTCACCCAGAGCTTGTTAAGAAGCTGATTTACCAACACCTCACTCAGTGCTTCCCTTGCACCCAAAGCAATCCCAATTTTCTGTCTCCAGCTGTCCTAAAAAATTCTGACCATTTGGCACAGCAAGAGCAGTCAAATGTGCTATTTTTGAAAGTGTTTGCTGTTAAATAGGATCTATGAAAGTAGTGCCTAACATGGATGCTCTCAACACACAGAAAAATAATCTTTCTGTCACAAAATGTTTTGTGGCATTGTGAGATTCCTGGTGGCTCTGGATGTGGAGGGGGATCCACAGCAAACCACTGTCCCTCTCCATCCTTCCTTCCAGTGCACCAGTGCCTCCACATGAGCTGTTTGTGATGCTGACAGGGATGACAAAAAGCACTGCACCACAAATTAAGGGAGACTTTTTTTATTTGAAACCTTTGCTGAGATGGAAATAAATACAGGAAAGAGAAGATCGAGGGGGTGCTTTTAAAAGAAATCAGTCAAGTCTCTTCATCAGGCTTCAAACAGGAAAAACTGTATCCAATAGCTGCTTAAAACTGGCCACCATTCCAAAGGGCAAGGATTAGTTTTAACAACAATAATGTAAATAACTCAAGATAAGCATTACCACAAACAAGAGGGGGACAGCAGTGAACACAGAGCTGGGACAGACAAAATGGAACCACACTACCACAGAGGCTCAGATATTTACAACATACCTATCATACAAAATCATTTGGAAGTATTTAGGGAGTGATTTCTTCTCTGTCCAGCTCTAAGATACAAAAGATACACCAGAAGGTTTGTGGGTTTTGTTCCTCTCCCAATAATAGCTTCCACTCTTGGCAAAGTTTAAAAAATCCTTTGTATTGCAGGAATTTCTCATCCCATCTGAATTTCTCTGCGGTTCCATCCTTATCATCATCATCATCATCACTGGGGCAGTTGGTCAGAAGACAAAGAGTTTGTAAAGTTCTTCAGTCTTTTATCGATGGTCTGACCTGTAGGTTGGGAAAGTGTCTGTGCGATGAAGCTTCACTGGGCTGGAAACATCTTCAGGAAAGATGCAAAAACCAAGAAAAACCCTCAGTAAGACACAGGCACCTCATTCAGTGTTTTACACAGGACTGTATGAACTACAAATTAATGTTTTAATTCAATCCACCCCTGCTTAATCTGCTGCTCCATCTCAGAAAACAACCACTCTGAGTTTATCAGTTCCTTCATCACAGCAACTTACACAAAGCAACTTTAAAAAAATAAATTTCTGACTTTGCATTTTAAATGAAAAAGGCACTTTAGCTCCCAATAGTAGCAGCAGATCTTTCCTGTACGTTAGAAAAGAGGACAAGAACCAATTCAAAAATTACTATCCCAGGTTGCTCCAAGCCCTGTCCAACCTGGCCTTGGGCACTCCCAGGGATGGGGCAGCCACAGCTTCTCTGGGCAGCCTGTGCCAGGGCCTGCCCACCCTTCCAGCCAGGAATCCCTTCCCAATATCCCATCTATCCTTGCCCTCTGGCAGTTTGAAGCCATTCCCCTTGTCCCATCCCTTGTAAAAAGTTTCTCTCCATGTTTCTTGCAGCTCCTTCAGGTTCTGGAAGGCCACAATCAGGTCATTATGGAGCTTTCTCTTCTCCAGGCTGAACGATCCCAGCTCTCCCAGCCTTTCCTCTGAGCAGAGCTGCTCCATCCCTCTGAATTTACCAGTCCCATCTAATCAGAGGTGCTGGAGACACCACTGAAGCTGAACAACACAAGGTCTTCGATGTCCCCCCTAATTCCAGAGCTGGCTCCATGGCTGACTTATTCCACAAATAATTTCTCATGACAACAGTCTCCCAGGATCCTTTTTTCCCCCCTGTTTAACAACAAACTATTTTTCTAAATATAAAGCAAGTGGTTTGTAGCCACACAGTGAATTTATCTCGTGTCAGCTCTGTGCTGAATTACTGTTCTAATAACGGGCTCCCCAGCGAGCCCAGGGCACAGCCCATGGCAGAGGGCTGAGCAGCCTTGTCCCCATGTGCCACTGTGGTGCCACCTGCAGCTCATCCTCCCAAGCCCTAATTGATTGAACAAAACAGGGCCCTAAGTGCTGCTTTTTTATTCATCCCTGCTCTGGTTAACGGGGGCTTTCCACGTGCTGCCTGCCCCCTCTTGTGGTGGAAAAAAGGACATGGAACAATAAAAAAACCAGGCTTGCCAGTGCTGTAATTTTGTGATATCCTGTGCTCTGGTCCTGATCCTGACTCACAATTCATGGATGCCAACTGTTGCACCAACACTGACTCAGCCAGTCCGTGGAGTTTGCAGTGGAAGAGTTTGCAGGAAATACAAATGGGGTCTTGGGTGGGGTATTTTCGTTCTGAAAGCACACACCTCTCCACCATGCTGACTTTGGGCTGAGCACCAGCAGCTCCTTCTCCAGGTGCCCCCGGGGAAACCAGAGCATCAGCTCAAAAACTCAAAGTATCAGTTGTGCACATCGGGTGCTGCAGATTCCACTCTCTCTCAGGAGACTGAAGTTCAGATTTAAACCATTCTCAGAAACACCCTGGGGCTGAGACACTCCCCTCACAGCCCATCCTGCCTGCAGGAGTGGGGGGATCCCTCCCATCACATCCATGCCTTCAGGGACCACTAGATGTCCCTTGCTGGTCACAGAAGGGCCACTGGGAAGGATCCCTCCCTCTGCAGCCCGGGGAGCTGCTCAGGCATGAGGGGACTGAGCTGTGCTGCCCCTTGGGATGGCAGCGAGGACGGGCTTTGGAGAAGACACTGCCAGCCTCATGCCACACTGCAGTGCAGGGTATTGAGCTGCAGCTGCTCAATAAACACTTTTCTAGAATTATCAGGGCTGCTCCCTTTGACTTTCCCTAATTCAGCTGGTTTTGAGGATTGGGGTTGTTTTGGTCGAATGTTAACAAGAATAAAATGAATAACAAAGATTGAATTAGTCTTAGTATGAGGCAGACACCCAAAGGGGATAGGAGGCAAATGGGTTTAAGTCTGGCAAGAATGGATTTAAATCTGGCATTAAGAGTTTGGCAGCAGAAAGGACTGGACACATTTGGTAACTGGTCAGAAAACCTGAGATCAGCTCAGTTGGTTAAACTTTGGTGTGAATAACACCAAGTCACAGGTTCAATCCCTCACTGGGCCATTCTCTTAAGACTCCATGGCCCCTGTGGGTCCCTTCCAACCTAGAACATCCTGTGATTCTGCCAAATGAAGGCAACAAGCAAGTAAGGAACTCCTCTCCCAAGTTGCCCATCCCAAGGTGGGACACATCCTTCCCTCCATGGCCCAGCCAGGCGCTGGCTCAGAGCCTCAGCACCCTGTGGAGCCCCCCCAGCAGTGGATCCAGGCATGGCACCCCCTCACCTTGCAGGCTGTAGAGCTGCCCCGTGCTGTGCTGGCGGGTGATGTGCTGCCAGTAGGCGCTGCGGGGCAGGGGCACCACGGTGCTCAGGGACACGGCGCGCTCGCTCCTCTTCAGCTGCAGCTGCAAAGGGATGCCAAGGACACGGGGCTGAAACAGCACAACGCCGAGAGCTGCTCCCCAAACAAAACCCCAGCCCCTGTGCCCCCCTGCACAGCAGCACTGGGGGGCAGTGCCCATGGGCACATCACAGCTCACCTTGGGGCTCCCCTGCTCCTGGGCAGGCACAGCTTCCCCCGGGGGGAGTCCCAGCTCAAGCAGCTGGAACAGAAATCAGGGGAAGGCAGGACAGGGGTGGGATGTTCCAGCTTTGGCAGCACTGCCATCAGAGGGGTTTCCCTCTAAGCACCGAGAACCCGCCTGGGAATGGTTCACGTGTGAGGAGAAGTTGCTCTGGTCAGTTTTGAAGCATTTTCTGTCCACCTCCCACTCCTACAGCCCAGCTGGAGGCACAGGAGTCCAACAGGAGAATTGCACCCTTGACCAAGACTCCTTGAAGGAACAGCACATCCAAGTGTGCTCAGGGGAGCACAGGGGCTGCAGTGCCTTGCTGGGAGTCCCATCCCACACTTCCCCCTCCATGCAGGGCCTTCAGCTACAATTGTTATTAGAATGTATTTAACACAAAAACACACGAGAACTGTCTAGCTTAAGGCATTTTTGTCTTCCCCGAATTCAGTAAGATTTATGTGTCAGCTGGTAAAAATATCTGGATTTTAACATAAGTTATTCTGATAACCCTGAGAAGAGCTCAGTTGGTTCGAGCCTTGTGCTAATAAAAGCCAAGGTTGCAGGTTGAAGCCCTGTATGGGTCATTCACTTAAAAGCTGGATTTGAGGATCCTTCTAGATCCCTTCCAACTCTGTGAACTCTGTGAGAATACAGATAAAATTCTCCTCCCAAAGCTCAGGGAAACATCACTTCAAACATACAAAGGCTGCACTAGACTTGTAATTTATGAAGATAGTTTTTTACAAAAGAGTAAGTTTTACAATTTAGTTTCTCAAAACCTGAGGTGAAAGAACCTTTTACAAGAAAATCAGTATATTTTGGAGCAAAACCAGGCAAAGCAAGCACGGGAAAGAGGTGAGGGTTGGTTTATCCAAAGAGACATATTTCCAAGTTATTTGAGGTGCCATCTACCTTCAACCTCCTCTCTGTGCAGCGGACACCAGTGATGTGGAGGTAAAACTAAACCAACCCAAGTCCTGCTCTGAGAACACCCACCTCCACATCAGCTGGATGTGAATCACTGCACCAGGTCCCACCTACACCATGTTTATCAGAGCTCCTTCCCTAAAGCCCTTTGCAGTGCCACCACACACACCTCAGCACCATGGAAACAACCAAGCAGGGATCTTTTACAGGGAATATCAATCAGGACAGCACTGTGGGGATGGCATTTCCCAGCTGGAGGTGTCCTTTCTGGAGGTTTCATTTATTGGGAGGTTGGACAGCGAGCTAAGGCAGTTTGAGCAATAAAGTGCAAAACCCAACAGGCTGTCCTGGGAGAAAAAACCCAGAGAGAGACTAAATAATGACACAGAAAAGGGGCCCCTCCTGAACTCAATCAGCAGGGGGAAAGTTTAAAGGCTCACATTTGAAGATAAGAATGAATATGTTCTGTGCTGAATATACAACACCTCATCAAACCAGCTCGGACTGTGAGCAGGGGAGGCTTTAATGATGATTGATTTCACTCCTCCAATTAACCTCCTGCATCTCTGTGGTAACAGAGCCAGGAAGGATAACTGGGCTAACTTTCTAATGCCCTGGCTCTGTGCCACAGGTGCCCTCAGGGCTGTGGGCAGGTCACACAGGCAGCACTGACATGCTGGAGCATGGATGGCACATCATTAACATGACTAATAAATTAATTACCAGAGGGCACCAAATCTCCACCCTCAGTTGCTGCTGCCCAGGGGAAGAGGAGAGGAATGAACCTCAACAAGGACAATTTGCACAAGGAAAACCTTCCTCTTGAGAGCCCCCCCTTGGAGAAAATTGCACTCACTGCAGTTTTGAGGGGATTTTCTTTCCAGGGAAGGAGGTTTGTGTGGTCAATCGAAATCAATTCAATAATAATCATTTAAGAAACATCTGCAAGTTCATTACAGGAAAAACATAGACTGGTCAAGTAATAGAAATAACTTCAGAAATTAAAGGGCACCAACACATTGCTGTTGTTTGGACTACTCTCATCTTGCACTAATACTCAGTATTCCAGAAGTTAATGAGCAACATTTCCACTCTTAACTCTGAATCTCTGTGGAAGTGGCCAGAGGTAGCAGAGGCTCCAGCCTGGACAGGGAACACCAGATGGAACCAGTGCAAAGTGCCCACTTCAGGTAGGAAGAAGAGTCAGGGAAGGCTGCAGGAAACTGGCTGATATCTTCCCATGAAGGACTGAGCTTTAGCTGCCAACACTGGCAAGTTCACCTTTATTATTTCTTAGTGAGATGTCAGGCTGGAACGTCTTTCTTAAAGCAGCCTGAAGAGAGAGCAGTCAAGTCACAGCACTGCTCCCACCAGTTTTCATGGCAACCAGATGCTCACAAAAATACAACCTGAACAGGTGTTTTCTTCCCATTGTCTGGCAATGCAAGAGAGAAAGGAGGGAAACAGGCGGATGGGATGAGCTACCAAGTGACCAGAAAGTCTTCATATGCACCACCAAGCAAAGCCAGCTCTAACAGAGAAAAGGGAGAGATCTGTGGATTCCCTGAGGAGGAAAGTAAGTGCCCCCCAGTTGTGGAAGTGTCCCAGATGGGTCAGCACGGGCTCAGCCCTGGAGAGGTTGCAGCCCAGGAGCTGCTGTCACACCCACTCCCATCTCAGGAGGCAGAGCCAGCTCCAGCCACACACGGAACCAACGCACTGGATGTGAAGGGAGAACTGCCAGGGAGGTGACAGACACATCAGAGCCCACGTTCTCAGCAGTGCTTGGCAGCTTCATTTCTCCCTGTCAGCATGGGATAGTCAGCTCTCTAGTTCTTTCTCTTGCCCAGGCCACAGGAGCCCTCAGGTAACTGAATAAATCCTTCTCCTCAGCCCGGGATAATCCCTGCAGTGATGGGGCAGTGGTCAGGATCACAGGGGCAAAGAGAAGACACTCAGCATAAACTTCATTTCTCACCACCACATCTCCTACTTTCTTCTTTTACTTAACTCCTCCTGTAAGTAGCAACTCAAGCTTCACTAATACAAAAAATTCACACAGGGTAAGTAATTCCTGGAGACAGAAACAACACAGAAAGCTGAGGATCAAGGGCAAGCCTCTGGAATGAACTTGTTGAGGTGTTCAAAAGCAGAAATAAAATAGAGGGGAAATCAATCAACCTGAACAAGGAGGTACTTTACAAATATTTTGAAATCAGCAGAATAAGCCACCTGAGTTCTACACTGATATAACAGTCCTCTGCCTAAACTTCTAAATCTCAATCTCAGACTTAGAGCCTTGAATCTCAGAGAAGCCACTGGCCCTTACTGACAACATTTCTGTGACAGACTTGGGACACTAATATTCAGGGACATATGGACACTGCTGGAACAACTCTATTCTGTCACTAAATGACAAGATTCTCAGTTCATCAGGAATACACTGTTATCCCCTGCTTAGCACTCTGGGGTCTGGAAAATTAGATTTAGGGGCTGTGGTTGGACACAGAGTTCATGGAAAAGCTTTTAGAGGTTGTGCAGCTGCTGCCTATTGAAATCTACAGCAGCTCTGCATCTGTTGAGTCCTTTGGCACTTGTGACATGGAGACTTTACAGTCCAGCATCAGACTTCATCTATTAAAGATGTAAATATGTAAATGTAAAGCCAAACAAACATGAAATTTCCTGTAAATCTACTGCCTTGTTTCAGATCTGATCCCTGCTGTTTGAAAATGAAGTTGTGCTCTCTCTCAACAGTCACTCCATCACTTCTGATCCTGGTGGGCCACAAATGTGAGTTATGCTGACCTAGCCTGGGTTAATTTTAATCTGCTTAATTCAGTCACATCTACCCAACTGTCTCAACTTTGGATAATTTTGAACTAGAAATCCCTTCATTAACCAGAACTAAAAGGTGCTTGGTTTTAAACAAAAGCCAAACCCAGAAAAGATGGTGGAAGAACACAAGAAAACCAAGGACTTAAGACAATTTCCTTCTCCATTCCTTCAAAATCCACTCTTATCTTTTCTCAAGTTTCCACAAGCAGAAATGGAATTTTCTCTTTCAACCCAGCTGGTCCACCCAGTTAATACTGAGATAATTCACTACTGCAACTTATCCCTGAAACTAAGACAGTAGAATTACTGAAAGGATTAGACATGGAGAACAGCACTTGTCCATGAGGGAAAGGAGTAAGACTTGTTGCAAATTACATAAACCAATCACTACTGCTTGGAAGAGAGAAGTTGTTTACAGCCAAGTTTTTCCACAGTTGTCCATTCTGGGCATTCTGTACATTCCAGAAAGCCTGTAAATTTGCTGCCAGAGTCACCCTGTGAGTGTTGGAGACCAATTGTGGAATGGGATAAACAGAACATTCCTTCTCATTCTACATGAGCAAAAAAAAAAAATTGAATTAGAAGTTAATGAGATCCTGAAACATTATGTGCAAATGCCATAAACCTGCCTTCCTTGGACTTTTGGAGATCCTTCATTATCTTTTCTGTTACTTTTGCATCTTACCCTTCCATATTTCCTACAGTCACGTGTATCATAAAACAAGTTTTAGATACAAAAAGTGTGGGAAATAGGCATTCACTGAAAGATCAGGCAAACATCTTGTCCTCCCCCACGGTTTCATCTCAACCATATGATGCTTCCCAAATCCTTGGAGTGTAGACATCAATTAGCAAATGGAAAACTGAGCACGAGCCACAACAATTTGCAAATAGATTGATGAGAAATGCTTCCAACCAAACTCCTGATGCTGATTAATCAAAGGAAACTAATGAGAATGTGCACTTACTGTCTCTGAATTAATTCACCCTTATTGATAGCTTTGCAAACACAAAGATCAAGGGCTGTAAATTTTCCTGTTGTTTCGATTCTTGGAAAGGAATTCCAGTTATACAAATTACCCTAAATTTTGTAATCAAGCAGAACTTAATAAAAGCAATAACCAGACAGCTTTCTAGACTTAAAATCCCACTGGAGACACAAATTGCTGGTTGAATATTCCACTGGGGAATAGGAAGCCTAACAAGCAGCCATACCATGGAATTTTTCACGCTCTGCAGCAAACGCTCGTGTTGTTCCGCTATGGCCAAAGCAGCTGAGTGAACCTTCTGATAGATTGCCTCCCCATCTCTGGTCTGAAAGATGAACAGGCCTTCTCCTGTGTCACACATCCTGCCAAAGCAAGAGCACACGGGATCCAAGTGGGACAATGAAGTTTACAGGGCACCACAAACAAGCCAAACTCTCCTGTGCTGCCCTGGAAGCGCCACTGCCCCAGCACTGAGAAAACAAAGGTGGCTGAAATGAGGAACAAAGTGATTTAGAAGCTGGTTCTTGGCAGCCCTGCTCTAATCTCTCTGGTTTAGGCCATATTTGTGTTGCTGTCCCAAGCAGGGACTCAGCTCAGCACCAAGGATCCATCACAAGTGCCCAAGCTCTGAAGAGGTCAAGCACAAGACCCAGATTTTTTATATTTAGACTCCATCTAGAATCTGTGTCAGGTAGAATTAATTTGTCTTCCCCTTTCAGACTTTTAATGCTGCAAGTAATGAGTTTTGCAGAGTTTTGTCTTCCACTTGAAAGAATAAATACAAATCCTCAGCATCTCAATTGCATTGTCCTGGTGCATTATCAGCTAAATGAGAATGGATTCCTCCCCCCTCCCCAGGAGGGCTAAATCCTGCATAGTATGGAGGATGGAAATTTAAATGCCTTTTCCCTGTCCAGATAAGTCAATTGTATGATCTGATTCTTGTAATTCTTTAATGTGCTTATCTAAAATAATGCATCCACATCTCTTCAGAGGGATTTGATAGTTTAGTTTAACAAACCAGTGCTCCAACATCAGCCAAAGTCTTCAGCTCTTTATAACTGAGCTGCAGGAGCAACACAGAACAACCCCTCTAAAACCAGGAATTGTATTCAAATTTATGATAAATCCATTTATAAAAAAAAAAATGGAAAAGAGGAGTCATTTATCCATTACTTTGGTTTGTTTTTGGGACACAACTTGGTACTCACTGCCCTCAACACCAAACTCCACTTCCCCTGATAAAGATCCCATAAGTCTGTGCCAAAAGGCACAAATTGTACAAATTCTGGAATGATCTCGTTCCCAAATCTATCCATCCAATTCTCTGGCTCACATACTGCTTTATTTACTGGATAGATTTAGTCTTAAATTACAAAACTGTCCCCTCCATCCTGCAATTCCCAGGATAACTCATCTCTCCCACACCCACCTTTTGTTTGGCAACTGCTCCTATTCAACCAGGATTAAGAGTTTTTTTATTTGCTTTCATATTTTTCCAATTTTTTAATTTTATTTTTTTAAGTTATGTATTTAAGAGCAGATCCAGACCAGGTTCTGGCTGAAGATCATCTCCCTTGTCCTTCCAACACCCTTTGGAAGTGATGCAGAGCCCCCCCAGCACAGTAAAGCAACCCATAATAATGCCAAGGAACAGATAATAATGGAATGGTGACATTACCTACCTCCCTGCTTCAAAGGTGAACCACGAGGGGTCCCGCCCGTAGCGCCGGAGGGCACTTAATGGCCAAGAGACAAGTTTAACTCTGGGATTCTGGATGTCCCAAAGACAGATATTCTCAAATGTTATCTGCAAGGTACATTCCCCATGCACATCTAAATTAGGGGATGGCATCAAATACACATTGAATCTCTCTGGGAGAAAAACAAAAGGTTAGTCTAAAATCCCTGCCCGTTAAATGTGCAAGTCATTCAAGGAATTTCCTATTTTCCAGCTCTAATACATGATCTGATTTCCACTTAGAACAATTAATTCAAGAACAAAGACTTAATTCTTCCCAGTAACTCAAAAAAAATCCACGTTTGGGGCAGTCAAAATGCTGCTCTCAAACACTGGTGCATTCAGAGCCTGAAGGGAACTGCACCTGCCTAATCCTGGTATTTGCAAGCAACTAATAAAATTGTGGGCATGAATAAATATATTGCTGAGCAGGTAATTAGTTAATTTGCATAGGAAAGGGAAGTGGCCATGGGCTCAGGTTTTGCATGCAATTACAGTTATTTATTATTTGCTTTCAATGCTGCTAAAGAGCCTCAGTCACTGACATCCCCTAAGAAAACACCCAACAAAGACAGTTCCCATTTCCAAGAGCAGCTCACTTGTCTGAGCAAGTGCTGCTCCAAAATAAGTCTAGTTACCTTTCTTATTTTCTCTAGTAACAACTAAAAACAAAAGCCAAAAATAAGCCCCCAAACAAACAAAACCAACCCCCACAAAACAGGCTTGGAAAAGCCATTTTGCTCCTTTTTTTTTTTAATATGTACAGTTCAAAAACCTTTCAAATAATGCAATTCAAAGTCTAAAAGGCCAACACTGGAGTACCTACCACTCTGCTCCCTCTCTACTCCAGATGCCAACAAGTCAGGCTCTCCCAGGCTGATGTCATTGATCCGTGTTCCCAGACATTCCATCTGCAGCACCTTGCACCACTCATCTGCCTCAAGTTCTGTAGAAATGCCCAGAAAAAAATCTGTGTGTAGGTTTATAACGCATTTATAATTCCACAAGGAAAGCTCTCAGGTTTCCTAAGGTGTTGTGTTTCACCCACCTGACTCACAAGCAAAGGTTTTGGAGGTGTCATCACTGAAATAAATCCCAACAGCGTGTTTCTTGGTGCTTTTTGGCATCCGGAATATATTCTTCACATTATTGAGCTCTGTGACCTGGAAAAGCACAATTTGGCATTTTAATTAGGAGCTTGAAATGAAATCTATTCGTTATTGACTGGGTGAGGAGAGGAGAGAGTTGTATCACGTTGTAAAGGGAGGAGAAAAGGTGAGACAGCACGAAAAGGTCTGTGATTGCTCTTAAAGAAATTCAGCCTTGACAGGAATCACCTCAGACTCTCACCCTGGAGACCCTGGAAGATGAAGCAGCCACAGGCTCCAGTTGTCTCCTGTCCAGTGACACCATCCCAGCAGGGTCTGAGCCAAGGGGGGAAGCAAAGCCCATCCAGCCTGAGAAATATTGACATGAGAAACACCAACCTGATGCAGCACAAGCAAAGAGAGGTGAAGATGAAAATCTAAAGGGTTCATCCATTTGGAGGAGAAAGTCCAGTTCCAGGACAGCTTCCACCAGGGAGAATAAAACTAAGAAGAGTGAAAAGCTGCACTCTAAATTATTTTTTTTAATGGAAAGTTGAGGATTTGTTAAAAGAACTCCAACAAACAAAAAAACATCAATGGGAAAAATTTTTTTTAAAAAATCTCAGTTTTAGTTACTAGAAAGCATTTTAGCTTTAAAGATTCAGACTTGCAAACACAAGGAGATTTCTGTTGCTTGGTTGCCAAAAAGTGATTGGAAAAATAGATTTCACACTCAAAAAGAAACATATATATATGTATAAAGCTTTGGTAAATACATACAATTTCATATTTCCAACATGCACTTTCCACCCTGACAACCCTCAAACAATGCTCTGAAATTTTACTGAGAAGAAATTCTTCATTATTTAAATGTCTTTTAATGTAAAGTGTGACACCCAGCCAGGGAATCAGGAAGTTGTATTTAATATTCCTTATAATATTCATTACCAGAAAACATTTCACTGATTCTTTTACATGGCAGGGGTTGAGAGAGAGAGAAAAAGGGGGAGAATTTAACAGAGCTGTAAAACCCAACTACTTCAGAGGTGTGGTTTGTTGGTTCTGTGGAATAGTTTCACATTAAACTGTGGCAGCTTGAAACAAACCCCCAACAAACAACAAGCAAAAAAGCAATTTTCTCATAGATAGGGGGAAGGAATTATAATGAATTATCAATGTTGAAGGGCCCAGCAAGAGAAACCCCATCCCTAGAGCAGCCTGGGACCACCAGCATCCCCCAGTCTCTCTCTGGCCCTTCATCCTGAGCCTTTTCCTTCTGGGAATCAATTTATTGCCCAATCCCTCCCAGCAGCATAGCAGTGACAGCCAAAGCCACACTTCCAAGCAAGAGCTCTGAAAAGCTTTTCTTACAGTGAGTGGAAGGAACAAAGAGCAACTCATGGGCAACACCTCTCCAGAATAAAAATAATTAACAGATCCAATGCCAGGAAACTCATTTTCTGGGCAGAAGCAGAAGAACAGCCCATGGGGAACACACCAAACCTTCTGCAGCGCTGCCAAATTTAGAACCCAGGTTTTTAGAGCCTCCAGGTTGAAGATTTTGAGAAATGTCAAAACTGAGACTTCCTAATTGGGCTTAATTTTGCATGAGGATTTTCTGCTCTTCCAGGAAACCCTGTGATGGAAGCACATCCCCCAGTGCTTAGCAGCCCCTGACAAACTCACTGCTAAATATGACAAATCTGTCACAACCTATTCCCATCCTGCTCAGTACATGGCAGGTCAAGCACAAATTGCCAGCTGCCAAGCTCCAATGTATTTTTCCTCAGATGCCAAGAAAGGATTCAAATGTAAGAGGAAATAAAGAGCCAGACTTTTTCATTCAGGACAGCAACTACCTTGACATTTAGACTGAGCCTATTTGCATTTCCTGCAAGTGAATTTGCTAATGAAGCTTTGTAGCTCTGACTCCCAAAGGCAGCAGAATGTGGCCTTACATCTTGCAAGTGAACCATTTACCTACCTTGGACTTTTGCTAATGGAAAGCTCCTTTCTGAAAATCAGGCACATCACACTGGACATCCCACTGCATGAGGAATCCTCAGGAGGCTGTGATGGGCTCAGTGTGATCAGGAAAGGTTTGGAGGGCTCAGGGAATAGGGAAGGGCCTCTCTGTGCTGGCTGTCAGCAGTCAGGAGGGGAAGAGGTGACCCCCCCCCATCAGCCCTGGGCTGGGGGACATCCCATATCCCACTGAGAGAGGTGAAGGGTTTAGGACAGAGCTTAACAAACACATTAAAAAAAAAAATCATTCACATAGGAGGCTGCTGGTTCCTGCAGGGAAAGGAGAAACAAACCCACCCCAACAGCATCACTGATGCCCCTGTGATCAACCTGAGCCAGGAACCTCCAGGCCAGGCAGGAGCACGTTCATCCCACTGCTGGGAATGTGAGAAGGACAAGACTAAAGCATTTGCTTTGCCTGCCTGCACTAGAGACAATCCTGATCCCTGCTCCTCTTCCTGTGACTCCAACCTTGTACATCTTCCCTTCACCACTCCCAGAACCCCCAAGACCACCCTTCACCCTAAATTGTCATGTTTTAATGTCATTAGGGCTGGGAGCTGCAATTCCTGCCCACTGTCCCTGTGTGAGCTCCTGCAGCCCTGGCCCAGAGCATCCAGCACCCATTTCCTCTCATTGCAGTCCCCCCAGAGATGAGCTGGCAGCCCCTGCTCCGAGCCCTGACCCAGCTCCAAGTGTCTGCAGCACAAAGGGCTCTTCCCACACAGCCCCACGCTGTGGTTTGCTACAGCACCAGACACAGATGGCCAAAACCTGGCACTTTGAAGCCAACAGCACAAACCAAACCATGCAGAAGAGTTGCCTGAATCCAGCTTTCCCTGCCTTCTGTCCTCGTGGCACCTGAGTTTTATGTCTGGCCAAACACTCCATAAGCACCTGCCCTCCCTTCCTTTTGGGGCTGAGGTTGCCTTCACCACTCAGAGGTCCAGAGAGATTCTTCATTTCGGTCGTGGCCCTTCTGGCAAGATCCAGCTTCAGCCAGGGAGTGATTCCTGCTGGAAGGCTGGACACCAGCCCTGCATTCCCGGGGGAGATGTCACCTAAAGCTGGCAGTGTGACCTGCTGTGTCACCCAGCAAGGTGCTCCAAAGCAGCCTCGTTACCCCAGATGAATAAACAGCCTCCCTGTTGCTCACCCTGGCACAACAGATGGTTCCAATTGTCTGGCACATACAGAATTCACACCCAGGAAGTGACAGGCTGCAAACACCCCCTCACCACACTCTTGGAGAGGACTCAGGCACCAAACACCTGCAAATATTTGAGGCATTAGTTTTCTTTTTTTTTTTTTTTTCCCTCTCCTTTTTTTGCGTTTTTAAATAACTCTCCTCCTGCCAGGCTGTTGCAAAATGTTTTCATGGTTAGTTTAATTCACGTAGGTTTTATTTATTCAAGATTAGTGAGTAACATACATTTATCAACTTAACTCTTAAATGGTGGGTAAGCCATAAGTATCATAACAGAAAAATCACGAGAACGATATTTTGTAAGGGTTTAAAGACCTCCCTTTGCACACTTGTCCCCTCCTCTTTACCTTGAAGCCTCCTGTGGATTAAGATGACAATTCATATAATTGAAATACATTTCCTAAGATCAAAAACTAAAACACTTGCAGAGCTGTGTGGTAGGAAAGTTCTGAACCAAGAACAGGGATTAATCATTTATCTCCCAGCTGACAGAACGAGCAGACAGAGCTTCACTCTGACAGATACACTCAGCCAAAATTCTTCCATCTCTCCCATTCCTTTCAAAACATGCCAAACACACAGTTTACTGAAAATGATCTTTAGCATTCAAACTATTGTTTGAATTAGTGCATCAGTCCCTCAAAGATGGGGAGCCTTTCAGAACAAAGCACAAGGGAGTCTATTTATTGCTGCACAACTGCCACACTCAATGGTTCTCAAGCACCTCGAGTTTTAATCTTAATTAAGGACTCATGGTTCTGCCTTGGCTTCCTAAAAACTGCCCCCATGATGAGTATGGGGGCACACTTCCCAGGACACCCCAGGGGAACATTTAATGGAAAATGCTACTGCTGAAATTCCAGCTCAGTTCGGCTCATTAAGTTTTCCTGTACAATTCTAACTCATTGTAAATAACACACTAAAATTGTGTGCAGAATCACAGACAGGTTTGGGTTGGAGGGGACCTTAAATCCCATCTCATTCCACCCTCATGGCAGGGACACCTCCCACTAGCCCAGGTTGCTCCAAATGATCATCCTGGGGCCTCCTCTGGATTCTCTCCCTGTGCTGGGTCCCCAGATCTGGACACCCCACATCAGGTGGGGTCTCACCTGAGGGGGCAGAATCCCCTCCCTTCATCTATTGCCTTGAAAATATTTGTTAAAATATATATAAATAAATAAAATCCACAGCCAGTCTGTATCTTCCTTCCCTCAGTGGGAAAGCCCATCAGTTGGGAGCTTTCATTTGCTCACACACAGAATTGCACACACTGACCACAACCCCAACACTGGCTTGGAAATTAAAGAAAACTCCAAGATATTAAAGCCAGAAACAACCACCGGCCTCAGTTTTCACCATCAGAGGCTGCTCCTTCTCTCACAGGCCCCTGGCACATGCAATGTCCTTCCACACTCCAAAATATCCTGACAAGTTACTTTAATTCTTTTACAGCCTTGAATTTGCCTCTTCATTCATAGCTAAGTGATAGCATTCATTAAAATAAATGTTCAACAGCCAGTTATTAGCACAGTGGTCAGACTTTAAACATTTCATTTGCTACCCACACAGTTTTGCCTGGAAAACAATTACAAATCACACAATTCAATTTTCCAAATGGATTGTTCCATAACTAGACAGAAAGACTCCTTAAATTACTTCTGCTGTTTCAAAGCAAGATTAATACAATCGGATTAAAGCTTGGATCCCCTCGAGGGATCTGTGTATTCCTCTCAGCACTCTGCCCTTAGCTGGGTTTGTGTGGGAATATTAAGGATTCTTCTGGCACATTGCAAAGTCAAAAAAGTAACTTGGAGAAATAAAAATGTCTTCCTTCCTCCAGGATTGTTTTGTTAAGGCATATGGCAATTTGTGGTTGCTTATTTACATTTAACAAGTGAAAATTAGACAGTTACCTGAAAGGCAGCTCTCTGCAAAGGTTTTGTTTTGTAGCCTGGATCCTAATTATTTTGTCTCCCTTGTGGGACCAAATGAATTAAGTGGGCAATTTGCTTTGTGCATGTGAATTCCCAGTTCACTCCATAAGCTACAGATGACTGTTCTCAGGCTGTATTTTAGGACACTGTAACCTTTCCACTTTTTCAAAAAAAATAGAAAAAGATTAGAAAGTATTTAAAGGTCAATATTATACCAAAAAAGGTACTTATTTCTGTTGTTGTTTTACTCTTCCAGGGGTGATGATGTCCAAATTCAGGCAGAGCTGCAGACAAGGACGCATCCATCCTGCATTCAAATGCAAAGAGAATTGGACTCTTCAAAATAGCAGAAATGTCACTGAGGCACTTCAGAAACATTTCTGGAGACCCAGAATTCAGATGGATAAAGGAGAGCCCCTGATGGGTCAAGTGCTGCACAGTCTCAGCTCAGCCCCAGTGACAGGTACCACCAGCCCCAGTGCTAAATCAAAGCAACATTTGCACTTTAATCCATCACAGACAAAAAAAGAATAAAAACTCAACCATCAGAACGAAACACTCCAGTGAAGGAGGCAGGTGCTGCTGAAAAACGAGCCCCATCCATCATTTTTCTTTTTCTACCCTTTACAGTTTCATGATGGATTAAACCTCTCCTGAGATTGATGGGGTGAGGGAAGGCTTCTCAGTCTTCTGGATTTGATGCTGCTCTCGACAGCATTTGAGAATCCCTTCAGAAGCCAGGTAGGAAGATAATGACCATATTTCTGAAACACTGGTGATTTCTGGAACCTCAGTGCAGGTGAGGCTTTCCTCCTACAGTATCTACAGTATCATCTACCACATCCTCACATTCATTAGCACAAACTTGTGACACTTGGCACGTTACCAGGACTGGCTGGGCTTCTCCTTTGGAGGATTTACTTCATTGCCAGCAAGTAGAATTGTCACAGAAAAGCATCTACACACCATGGAGCTGCTCTTACAACAGCTGCTCTTGTTGTATTCAAACTGCAGTGACTATCCCAGACCTCTGGATGATGTTTTGACACCATCAAAAGCAGGTGACAAGGACTGATAGTGGAAGATTCTGCCATCTTTAGTCATTTATTGAGAGATATATTATTAATTAACCATGGCTTTTATAAGAATCAGTTCACCAGTGACATGTTCTCTCTTTTCAGCAGCTCATATTTCAAACTGTTAGAAGCTGCATCATTCACCACCTTAGAATTTCACACATTTACAAGGCTTATTTAAAAAGGCAACTCATTTTTATCCACCTGTGCTCTTTGTAAGTGAACACATTTTACCCAGAAAATGCTCTTTAATATTCATTAGCCTCCTTTTCAAGTGAGGTTTGTTAAAAATAAAAGGGACCTGTCAGCTTGGAGAGCTGATGACTCCACAGCCAGAGAACATCACAGGGGACAAAGGGGGACCCTGCAGAGCCCCAGTGCCAGTGGCAGCACTGCAGAAGTGACACCCCACTGCCCTGGGAGTCATAGTTAATCCTCCCCACTTGGGCAGCACCGAGGCCTCATTCCAGCACAGCAAAGAGGGGCAATAAAGGTGGAGAACAAAACCACTGGCAGCATTCCCAGGGCAGGGATCACTGTCCAGCCTCTCATAACAATGTCCAGGCTGCCACAGTGCTGGGAACAGAGATCCCTCTGGTTTATATTCAAGGATTACAGGCTCCTCTGGCAGCAACTTCGGCAATTATCCCATAATTTGGGTCTACGTACCTGGGGCCTGAGCAGAAAGAAGTTCAGGGGAAGGGAAGGAGTGACTGGAGCTGGAAGTTCAGCTCAGCAGGTCCCAGACACCAAAACACTGTAAATGCTCAGACTGATCATCTCAGGTTTATTCAGCTTTAGACTCAGATCCCAAATGCCCCATCTGAGTCCCCAAAGGAGATGTAGGATTTAACCCACGAGTTCCCCACCACTGGAACCAGCACTGTCAGGAGCACACTCTGCATTTTGATGTGTTTTACTCCTCCAAAAGGTGAACTGCCCACTTCCCCTCAAGACATTTGGGGTTAGACCTTCATTCTGTCTGCAATAACCCCTAGATTTTGGTGAGGCCCTGGCACAGGGTGCCCAGAGAAGCTGTGGCTGCCCCATCCCTGGAAGTGTCCAAGGCCAGGTTGGAACAACCTGGGATAGTGGGAGATGTCCCTGCCCATGGGACTGGATGGGCTTTAAGTTCTCTTCCAACCCAAACCATTCCACAGTTCTCAAAACTTCAGCCAAGAGTAGGGTTTGCTTTAAGGTCTATAATTATTAACATCACACCTCTGATTACATCCATTTACAGCTTCCAAAAGCAGCTGATCTGTGCAGCTACTAAAGCAAAGAGCTGATTCCAGTGACTGATTGTAGAGTTCAACCATCCTTTACTCCTGTCAAATAATCTACCAGAGAAATGCAGAAATAAAATTTATAGGAGAAGCAATAGTTTAATATTAAAGTAACTTAACTATAGACTAAGTTTGACTTATAACTGAAAATCCCTCCAAGCCAGTGAGACCTTCCATGTGTTTTAGTCTGCAGAGCCAGACTCCTGATAGGTTCTATATGTGCTAACCTAAAGAACTTCTTGGAAAGAGAAGTCCAGCCTCATTTAAATTCCTCTTGGATTTCATACCCCTCACCCAATATAACTCCAAGTCAGCGTGTGCTGCTAAAAATAATGCATCAATACAATGGAAGAAACAGACTTGCATCAATAATTGACAGAGCCATAAGAAAGAAATGCAGTGTCTCACACAGCCCTGCAAATTGTCTGTGAGCCCTCACACACATCCAATGAAAAAATACCCCATTGCTCATTTCTTCTGAAAGCTGCTTAATCTAAATTTGAATGAACTATTTCTGGGCCTGACTTATTAGAAATAGCCAGAGGTTTTATGACCAATCAATTACACATTCCATGACATGTAGACAGACAAGTCTGGATTCACATTCACTGTTCCCTCAAGATTTCCTCCTAAATGTGTGTCAGAGGGAATCAGTGCAGATCACCCCCAAGCTGAGCAGTGCTCACTGACTCCTGGAAATTTATGCACACAATTCCTAATCTTTCCACTAGATTAAGCTTTTGCCAACAATGATTATAAATTAAAGGGTTTCTTAGTTTCATCTCCATGCCCAGGAGAATTGCACAGGTAAATTCCCAGGTGAATATGAAGAATGAAAGGTGCACAAAATTCTACTGAAGTGACTGGAGGGAAAAACTTCATTGTTTTAATACTGGTGAATTCAGCAAAGGTTTTCACACCATTACTGCAAGGAAGATGTGCATGTTGTCCTTCATGGCTGTAGCTGGGACTTTCTTCCCACAGATGCAAAAGTCCTGGGAAAATGGGACCCTCCAGGTGCCTGTTTTGGATTCACACGTTCCTTTGGATGGTTGTTACTGTAAATGTGAAGAGCAGCAGCCACTGCAAAGTGCTTTAGATCCAATTTTAAAGGGCTGAGGAGGTGAAGGGACAGCTACTTTCAAAAAAAAGTTATTTTCCACTTGCTTAGCAAGATGTTTGCTACAAAGCAGAAAATTGAACATTTATTCTGCCTCTACTCCATGGAATGAAAGAATTTACAAATGAGGGTAAAAGTTTCAATTTTCAGCCAACTGATACATGTAAACTTTAGATTTTTCTTCTTTATGACACATTAAATAACAAAAGTTTGAGAAACAACCTTGTGTCTTACCTTGTGGTAGCATCTAAAGTAAGCAGCTCGTTCATCTGAGAACTTCTCCAGCCTCTTTGGCCCTTTGCTTGAAGCTTTTTTGAAGACTAACCAGCATCTCTGGTAAATCTGGGAACACAAGAGAGGAAACTTGGCATCTTCACTGGCTTGGATATCAGCACAACTTAAACATCAGCTGCTGCTCTGGAGCTACAGTTAATGACTCAGTAGTTCAGGGAAAACATCACACCAAGCTAATGGGGAGTTCCATCCTATTTCTTTGGAATTCTAATATGCCCAGACATTCTTAGGGAGGTGCTTGGAAGGAAGAGTTGTCATTTTTCTGCCAAATGAATGCAGGGCTTTCTAGGAAACAGCTTTTTAAGAATAAAGTGACCCACTTTTCCCATGTGGATCTGCTCCTGCTTCCTGTCTTGCCTAATGAAGGCAGATGTGAAGGAAGCTGGATAGATGAGAGAGGTAGGAATGGACCTCCCACTGCACAGGAAGGAGAGGTGACACTCTGAGTGAATATTTTATGCATGAGGGGACCTGAGAAGCCACTGAATTACTGCTAACAAAGATCATTGAAGTGCAGAACCCAGGACCATTCTGACAACTGGCTTTTGCTTCCAGGGTCTGGCTGACTTTAAATCATTTGGGGCAGACTCTGTGCAGAGTGGTTGCAAAAAACACCTTTCCCCCTACAGCATGAAGTCACTTCATCCCTCCAGCTTCTGCCTGCATTTCTTGCCATCTTCCCACCCAGCCTTTAACTGTGGTGCACTTTCTACCATCCTCTTACACTCAAACCACAGCTCTCAGCTTAGCAAACATGCTGCCTGGATGGAAGGCAAGAATTACAAGCCTTGCCAACTGTTCACAGCCCACACTTAATCAGTAATTCCAAAGTAACACCTGGTAAGTTAGAAATAAATCAAAACTGCCACCAAAAATCAGTGTGATTTCAAAGGGGGAAATAAATCAGAGCAGCCTTTATCAAGTAGTTCACAGAATAAATTCACTGGGTAAGTGATGAGAGCCACCAACATATCTCACCAGCTAAGCCAGCACCCAACTTCCAAGACAAAGTCCTTCCTCTGATGGGTTCTGATCAGTGTGTTCAGCACAAAACTATTACTGTGTCCATAGAAAGTAGCTGCAATTTCATTTCTGTACCCAAAAAGGGTTGTGTCTCTGTGCTCCTTCCACCACTTTCCAGCAGTTTCTCCCAAATTCACCATCCTGCCTCCCACGTGGACACACACTCCCAGCCCACCTGGCTGCAGGAACAGCCAGCACACCGACAGGCTGCTCCCATGCCAGGCACCAGCTGCACACACCAACATTTCCTTCCAATTTTCCAGCTTCTTGGCCACTCATCCCGTTGTGTTTCATGCAGGGGTTGGAATGGAATTGTTAAAAAATGACCAGCCACTGCCCACAGTGACAGCTCCCAGCAGCACCGCAGTGGCACTGCCTGAGACTTGGCAGAGGTTCTTCACATGAACTATTTATGTTTCTCCAGCTGTTTTGACAGCAGCTCAGGTGCCTATTCCCTCAGGAATCCTGAGCTCTTTTACCCCTCAAATCAACATTTTCACTGCTACTCCATGAATTAGCTGAAAGTACCTCTGTAATTACTTCCACTGGGCTGACAGTGATTAGATAATCCAAACAGCAAACCAGGATCTGAGGTGCTGAGAGGGAACAGTGAGAGCTGTCATTTACATAACACCTCAAACTTAGAAGTTTTCCCTGTGAGATCTTCTGAGAAAGCCCAACTCGAGATTTAATTCAAGTACCAAAAATTAGCATTTGCTCCCTCCAGTCTCTCCTGACAATTTCAGCTTCTTACAGAGCAGGTAAAAACATAAAACTTGAGGGAAATAATGTGAACTGGATCACCCCAAACCCAGAGAGGTGATCCAATCTCCATGTCCAAGGTCATGCCAAGACAGCTCTATTTGTGGCTCTAAAGAGCATCTGCTAGAAATCATTACAAGTGAAGTCAAAGGAGTGACTTCCAAGGAATGATGCAATCTGAGTATCTGCATTCCTGCCCCTCGGAGCCAAGCAGGAATGCCCAGACATTCCCAAGCTCCTTCTGGTGCTGGAAAAACATGTTGCAGCAAAGGGGCCACTGGAATTGGTCAGCAGGGGATCATGGAATGGGGTGGGAGGGACTTTAAGGATCATCCCACTCCACCCCTGCCATGGCCAGGGACACCTCCCACTATCCCAGGTGGCTCCAACATGTCCCTGGACACTTCCAGGGATGGCAAATGGCTGAATAAAGTGGAAACACTTCTGACTTTCTGGGCTTCGTGGTTCAGTTGGGGCTTGAGAATATTCTCCTACAGAGAGGGAAAAAACCCAGAGTCTCTGTGATGACCCAAACCCTGGAGTGTCCTGGAAATAAGGGTGGGGAGGGAGCCCTGCCAGTCCTCCCAGCTGAGCACCACCACCAAAGCTGGATTTCTGAGTGCCCAAAATGTCCTTCTTTATACATGAAGCACAAATTATTCCACACAAACAAATCACATGAATTTAGAAACTAAAACCTGCATTTCAGTCCAAAGCAAGTTTACCCCAGCTCTCAACAATACTTTTGGTCAGGAATTGATCTGAAAAAGCAACTGGAAATAGCTTATTCAAGTATTTAGAAATATTTGTTAAATATTTAGGAAGTGGAAGAAGGAGGCTATTTTTTCAGACATTGATGCAGGGGGGTTAAACCAGCTATTTTTAAAAACTAAGATATGTATTTTCCACAACACTACAGCAAAACAAACCTATTTGATTTCAGAACCAAACAACCCCTTGTTTGTTATTTCAGAGGGATCCAGAAGTCAGAAACAGCAGCACAAAGTCTCATCTGGCAAATTTCTCCTCTGTGAACAAGTGAACCTTCAGGGAAAGCTGCTCTGTTTTATTCCTGTGTTGTGCTTTTCTGCACTTTGCCCTAAACCAAAGAATTGCAATGAGCTGCATTTACAGGGACACTGAACTTGCTGTCAAATAAAGACCAACTTTGCTCTTTTAAAAGCAGTAGCTGCAAGTTCTCTCATGCAATTTAGGACGCCTTCCAAAAACCCTGGGCTATTGCCAGGAACTTTTTTGTGACTGATAAGCTCTAGAAACAGATAATCCAGTAAAGGCACAGCACAATAGCTCAAGAAATTTCATAGTATGTTAGAATTATTCCTTTTTCTTCTTCTGCAAGGAAAAAATGCTGCCACTTTTCCCAATGCTGGCACGAAGCTCAAACGCTGGGATATTATCTGAGCATTTTGTTGGACTTTCAGGGATTCTCCAGTGGGCTGGAGTTCCAGGTGCAAGGTCTTTCCAACAGGGAATTGTTCACACAGCAGTCAGTCAGCAACTGCCAGAGGTTTGGATCTTAATTCCTCTATTAAAAAAAAAAAAAAAAAAAAGAAGCCTTAATATCTCACTTTCAAGTCAGAAAGTGGTAGAAGAGCCTTGAAATAGAATTTTCCATTCAAAGGAGATTGTGAGGAGAGTGGATCTAGAATTTTGCTTTGCTTCTAGAAAAATGAAACAGTGCCAACAAAGGCAGATTGCAGCTCATATCTTTAATTCTCTTCCCTCCTCAGCCACGTCTGAAGCAGCAGATCTCCATCAGGAAGCTGTTTCCTCGTGGAAAGCTGCAGGACTGCTTTCTAGTAAAGAGGTTTAGGCACCAACAGATGCTGAAAGAGTCTGTGTGGTCCCAGAGAAGACCCCACAACCTCTGCACGACTTCACAAACTAGAAATCCTTAATTTAACCTTAATTTAAATGTATTTATCCCCTAAGATTCTGACTTGCCTCTATTTTTCCAGCCCAGCTTTGCCACTTCACCCCCACAGTGACAGCTGGGTTCAGCTCTGTTTCCTTCTGAAAAGCCACAAGTCTAAAACAATGACAAGGAGTCAGGTGGGGAGAAGGAATCACACACCCAACCCGCACTGAAATGTGTTCAGCAGGACTCAAACAAGGCATTTAGACTCGATCACTGCCTTTGTAAAACCAGCAGCAAAATTGTCCACATGTTGCCTGCAAAGATGTCTCTTCTCTGCACTTGGCAACCAGACAATTTCCCTTTCCCTGAACACCCATTAAATGTGTGTTATGAGTAAGCAACATTGCATTATTCATTGTGATCAGCTTTTAATGACCACATAAATCAAGGCTGGTTTACATCAAGCTATTTTCTTCTCTGGAGCACTAAGGAAAATAATCTAGATTTCTCCTTCCCCCGAGAAACACATTTGTAGAGAGATAAACCTCCATCTTCACAACTAATATTTTACACAAGGAAGTCGTGCTAAGAGGGAAGGAGGCTGTCACCTTGTCTCTGGGGTTACTGGGGTTACATTCAGAAGGCACAAAATTGCTCAGCATTGCAAAATTTTTTCATCAAGTTACAAAATCCAGCTTTGGGACTGGCCAGAACTTGCTGTAAGGCCACTGCACAAAGAAATGCCTGGCAGATCTCTATGAATCAATACACCTTTTATTCTTGTTGATGCAAGTCACAGCAGACGCCTGCTGCTCTCAAATATGAGGCATTTTATTTAACCTGCCTTTTCTCTTCAAAACTCTCCCCTCCCAGATGGAATTACATCAACCAGGAGTGGGATTTTTTTGCTAATGGTTCAGGCTCACAATCCAAAGCCATTCCTCCAACCTTGGTTTCAAACCCCAACCAGCTGGATTTGAGCCCACAGATCCATTCCCCCTTGGCACACTACTCAGAAAGCAACTTTATTCTAAGTCTTCATTTATTTATAATTTTTAGTCCTTCATGATTCCATGAGATTCACACCACAGATGACATTTCCTGCCACAACACCCCCAACAGATGGGGGCTGTGTGTTGTGACCTGGGGCACATCCAGGGTGCTCAGGAGCTGCATCCAAGCACAGACAGCACAACAGCTCAGCCAGGATTCCCTGACAACTCAGTCATGGAGCTTAACCTGCTTTATTGCCTGTCCCTGCTGTGCTCTGGGACAAGGGACAGCCACAAAACAAGCAGCAGTTTTTACAGGTTTTGCTTGTAACTGGTGCAAACAAAGAAGTCAAAAATGCTCAACAAAACTGCTGCTGGAACCTCAGGCACATTTCAACATGGAATGGGCTCACTGAAAGAAAGGAGGAATTGGCTGATATATTCCAGCCTGCTGGAGGATTATTTTTTTAAATATTTTTTAAAGGGACATCTGGGAGCTTAAAAGAGTCTTTTACAGTGAATTACTGCCACTAAAGCAGTTTAGAAGAAATGCACCCCTTCAAATGGCTGAGGCACTCAGCAGCTGGAAGTTTCGAGTTCAGAGACATCTTAATTCCAGATCCTGGCCAGGTGATAAAGCATTTCATCAGTGAAATGTCTGATATAGAATTTTTTTGAGGGCTTTGGAAGGACTCTGTGGTTCAGCCCAGCCAGGGCAGGACAGGCACCAGCTTGGGGGAAACACCTGCAACAGCCCTGTGGATCTCAAGGGGCAGGGAAAGGGCTCCAGAACACACAGGAGGTGGGCACCTGGAACTGGACAGTGAGAGCTGCTACCGAAAAATGTCTTTAAGACAACAGGGCTGGGATTTAGACTTGGCTTATCCATGAGAATCACAAGTGTTCTGCACAGGGGTCATTTCTTTCCCTTCTCCACTCAGTGCCTTCAATCTGCACTGGCAGGTGCTTCTTCCATGCAACTCACAGGAGGCTTGTTGATAAATTAATGTGGAAATAAATGACCCTGTAATAAACTAGACAAGAGGTGTGAGGCATAGGCAGCCCTGCTGTTTGATGTGGCCAGTACAGAACCTGCCTCCATTTTTCAGTTTCTCTAATGACTGTCTAAAATTTCAGGACCCAAAAGGCATTAAAAGCAAGACTTCAACCTCCAAAAATGATGAGTTGGATGCAGTATCATTAGAAAAAGCATTACCTGAAATATCCTTCCCCTTCCAGGCCCTTTTTTATGGACCTACAGCCTTCAAAATATAGGTTTGCTGGCTTGTTGGGTTTTTTAAAAGAAAAAAAAATAATCATACACAGAGTGAGTTATAATTCTGGGCTGTGTGAGGCCATTAGTGGAGAGAAGAGCCATTCCAAGTGAAGAGCCAAGACTCATTTACAGCAGAAACCCTCTTACCAGTGACAGCTTAAAAAAAAACAGGCTGGAGCTAAGTATCCTTGAACATCTGCTAAGCTTTATATGGGCACAGTTAATTCCAGGCATGAAACTGGATAGGAGAAAATCAGCCTAGGACTATAACTAGGAAGAAAAAATAGTAAAGGCTTCAATGCAGACTAAAGACTGTGTGAGCAGCCAGCTCATGCTGACAGCAGCTGGATGTGCAGCTGGATGTGTCCTGCTGGGCCAGGCCATCAGCACAAATCCTGGGAATTAACATCATTAATAACCTGTCAGAACCAGGCAACTGCAGAATAACTTCTAATGACCGGGAGGAATTATGGTTTGGAGTTCTTTTTTGTCACTAAGTATCTGACTTGGTTACTCTAATTACACGGGCTATGGGGGGAACATGGCATTGATAGAGCTCATTAACGGTTCAGAGCTCACTAATTAGCACATCAGATGGAAGAGGCTGCAGAGCACCCCCAGGAACCCTGGGTGACAGCAGCTCAGCCCCAACAAGGACAGCCATGGAGCGGGATCCTCTCCTCAGGAGGCTCAGGTGGGACTTGCTCCATGCTGGGAGATGAACTGTACTTGCTCACAAACCCCCAACAACAGGCTTTCACCCCCTCCCAGAACATACAATCACTTGCAGGAGCTGCATTTCAGAGTTGGACTTGTCATTTTAAAACTACACAAACAAAGGGCAGAAAGTGCATCTGAGTGAAGCCTTTATCTCAGCAGAGTAATTCCTCCAGCAGGAGTCTGCCAGAATCCAAAGCCAGACACAGGAGATGGGCTTTGGATTCTCCATCCTTGAACAGTTCAGCTGTGTGGGTTGCCACTTGCCCACCTGCAAAATTCAGTTAATGATGCTTCTTATGTGCTGCTTGGTGACAAATGCCCTGCAAGTCCCTGACCAACAGATGGGATAAATGCCCATTTCTGGCCTGCTGTCCTTCTTTGCCACTCACCAATTAATTTACCTGCAAGCTTCAGAAAGCAGCACAGGTTTTTTCTGTAACAAACACATTACCTGCCATCCCTCAGGACACCTCGAGGTTACTCCATTGTACTGTCTCAGCACAAGGTAAACTTATCTCATTCCTTCCACATTTTCCTTTCAAACCTGACATCAAAGCAGTGCACTCATAGGTCACTCCCCCAGCTGCTCTGGAGCTTGGATCAGCTTTAAAATCAAAGTGAATCTGCATGAAAGAGCAACTAATGCTCCCAAGGGAGTCACTGCAGGCTGGACTTCACCAAAACACGGGGTTTTGTTAAGAGTGACAGATCTCCAGCCCATGAAATCCTGGTGAAAAGCACTTCAGCATTTCCTTACAGGGCTGCAGCAAAAGCATTTCCCTTTCCAAGCCCTTTCAGTGCCCTGGATGCCACCAGGCCAGGGAGTGATCCTGCCCCTCTGCTCAGCCCTGGGAGGCACATCTGCAGGGCTGGAGGGACATGGAGCTCCTGGGGCAGGTCCTGGAGCTGCAGAGATGCTCAAGGGATGGAGCATCTCTGTGCCCAGGAAAGGCTGAGGGAGCTGGGAATGTTCATCCCTGAGAGGGGCCCCCAGCCCTGTGTCTGCAGGGATGGACCAGCACTGGACACAAACTGGGCCCAGGAAGCTCCACCTGGACAGGAGGAAGAACCTCTGAACTGTGCAGGGACCCAGCTCCGAGCAGAGACCAGGGAGGGTGGGGAGTCTCCTCCCTGGGGATATTCCAGAGCCCCCTGGACACAATCCCTGAGCCCTGGGATGGCAGGAGGTGGGAGCAGTGACCCAGGGTGGGCCCTTCCAGCCTGACCCACTCTGGGATTCCCATCCTGAATTCCTGCAGGTCCCACAGGGCCTGGGATCAGCAGGTGGAGTCCATCCTGCCCTTGAACTGATGATCCTGCAACTCAAGACAGGATCTGCCACGAGTTTTAAGGCTGCCAAGGGATCAAACAAGTCATCACTTGGTCCAATATTTGAAAACTAAAATTTAGTCCATTCTCTAAGATCTGAGGCTGAGGGGAGTTGTTTGATTAATGTGGGGGTTTTTTTCCTACTTGTTTCAAGTTGGAGTGGATGGTACAATATTGATTTAAAGAAACAGGTTAAAATGAAGATTCCAGAGCTAATATTTCCCTGGTAGACTTCAGCTTTCTCCTGGCTCTTGCAGTCCCCCCATCTCACATTAGTCCAAATGGACAAGCCCAACTGGTACTAATTTCTCATGTCCCAGCCGTGTAGCACAAATTAATGGAGGAGTTCAAGAGTTCACTCACATCTAGGTAGACACCATCCCCAAGAAATTTGCATTTTAAAAGTCTATAAAAGCACTGTCTTAATTTGCAGCACTTCATTTAACAGAGAATAGCCACTTAAATTTGACCATAAGCACCGTGCCAAGAGTCTGCCACTCAATAGGGTGCATTAATTCAGGACAATCAGGTAACATCCATCCTCACAGGCGTGGAGACATTAGTGAGGGCACTAAGAGGAAATTTTCCTTTGCCAACCACAGGGCATTGATAGTCCCCCAGACAAACATTACTTAGCAAATAAAGGGACAATTTAACCTCCTACATTATCGTTCCTGGGGGAATATACCTCTCATTTTACCCTATTGATCTTCTGGACTGAAACAAGTGACATTATTCTCAGTAAAGGAAAGAAAACCACTATTCATTTCAATAGCTTGAACTTTCCCTGCTATTTCTGACAGCACTTGATGCAGTCAGACAAAGAGATAATAGGAACAGTCCATCATTTTCCAGGGTATATCTAAAACTGCGCAAACACCACATTAAGATGTCAGTCTCAAATGAAGATGTCAGTCTCAGGAGCAGACCTTGCATCTGTTACTTCCTTTCAAGTGTTTCCACTAACACTGCAAAATGTTAATTTACCTTTGATCTAACTCCAGGGCAATGGCCACATACACCAGCAGGAGAATTACCTTCACACTGTGAAATGAGTTCATGATGAAAAGGCATCAAAACCACTAAAGAAATTTCACCTGTTTATAAACTGAGTTTTCTTTTTCTCTCACTGCCTTTACACTCATTCCTGACATTCCCTCCTCTATGCAAAGCTGGTGCAGTCACCTCCAAAAACCACAGAGACTTGGGTTTGCCAAAGGAAGAGCAATTAGGGAAAAGGAGAACTGGGACCCACAATCAGCAGCTCAGGAAAAGCAGAAGAAAAAGGGTGCTTTGGGCAGATTTACAGTAAGTTTGTTAAAATAAAACATGTTTAGAACAAGGTAGGAAATGGAAAAGAGCCACTTGTTTACCAGTTCATTCAGCTCATGAAAAAAAGGCAAACTTGGAGTGTCACTGTTTTTCTTCAGAAACTAAGCCCATCTTCAAAGAAGAACGTGGAGGATAAATGACCAGAAAACTTCTGCTGGACAGCACAAGAAAAGCTGTTCCTGCTCATAAAATGGGCCACCATCAAAAGAAGAATTTCACACTCCAAATCCTGATCTACATAATCCCTTGGAGAAAAACGAGAATAATTCTTAGGTTTGGAGTTTTCGGACCCAAAGTAAGACCTGTGTTTCTCCATCCGGTTTCCACAAGGCAAAAGCACCTTAAGAGAAGAAACAAAACATAATTCCACCATGTGAGCTGCAAACCCTCCTTGTAGCTCCTCCAGAACCCAACACCCAGGTCACACTGAGCAGCTCCCCAGGGACACACTGCTCACCTTCTCTGCTCCAGTTCCAGAGCTGATCCCTCCTGACTGGGGCTCAAATCCCCCTAATTCTGTGCCAGAGATAAATCCAAAGGGGACTCACCCACAGCCCCAGGGGCAGCAACCAGATGGAGCTGCATTAGGCTTGAGTGGCATTTGCTTTTCTTATCCCCCTTCTCAGCTCAAGGATAAAGCTCAGCCTTTCTAAGCAATGTTCTGGATCCTCTCCCTGCTGCCACTGACAAGTTCCAAGCAGTAAGAAATCTTAATATCTGTGAATTTGTTCCAACACCTTATTTAACAGTTTGCTGAAACGATGAATTTCCAGGGGGCTTAATAACTTGCAGGTTGAAGATGAGGCAGGAGAAATCTGTTCAGTTTTTCTGTCTCAAGGCTCTCAGACTGAAAGAAGCTGCAGAGGTGTTAATAAAACACAAGTTTTATTAATAAAGCTGCTTCAAATGGAGATACAGGCAGACAACTTTGCCTTCCCCTCACCCCCTCCCCCAGCCTTACATCATTCTTCTTTCCAGTTTTCACAGCTCATGCTCCAAAATCCCCATCCTAACTTCCTGGCACGCTTACTCAAGCGCCAATCTCTTCAACCATATGGTTCTAGTCCTGCAGATTGTCTCTCCCCCACTTTACCTCTCCACCCACAGCATTTCACAGAAACGGTGCTATGCAAAACTTGTCAAAGTACGTGTCATTTGAAGTGTTCAACACCAATCTTCTCAATGAAGTCCCCCCAGAAGTCGGTTTGATTAAAATCAGGAAGGGAAAAACATGAAAGCTTCATCTCTTTTCAGGTTTTGATAATCAAAAATTTCCCCTGAAGTGGGCAAATCCTAATCTCTGTATAGAAGTTCTTCCAACCTTCTAAGAATGAACCAGAAGTTTTCCCATCTAGTCCCACAACAAATGTATGCAGTAAGATTAAATGATGTGTTTGCTGAGGAACAGCCTATAGCACAAAATGGTTGGACTTCCCATTTCAATCTTTCACATGGCCACTGTCCAACATGTAACTTCACACCAATATTCAAATGCATAAATGATTCAAATCCTTCTCATTTCAGGTGGAAGTTTAATATTGCCAGTAAAGCATTAATCAAAGTAAGAAGCAGGCAGTCCAGAAAACTAAGAATTCTTTTTTTTCACTGAGCTTTTTAATTGATCCAGAAATATTTGAGCACTGCTCACATTGCTCCATTTCAGAATTTCCTAGGAGCAGGCTACAAAGTTGTGGCAGTATCAGCTCCCTCCTGTCACAAGCTGAAGACTAAATTACTACAAATTCCTACCAGGGCTTGGCCAGGAGTGCCCTAGTTCTGTGTTGGAGGACACCCCTCACACCACATTCCTCCCCTCTGATGTGATTGAGAGATTTTGGACTCGTCAGACCCACCAAAGAAACTGGACACGCACAGATCCAGTTTCTGTCCTCAACAAGGTTCACACTGAAGAGGGAACAATTCCACTGTTGGAGTTCCAGCAGCCACAGCCTTCACAGGAGACCAAGTTACTAATAATTGTGACTTCCCCAACTTCACTCTGATCAGGATTTTGCTGACTTTGGTTAAGCTGCCTCAGAGCAGAGTTAAACTGTGTCCACAACAAGGGCACCCACACAAGCTGTTTCCAGGGTGTGTTAAAGTGATCCTTGTACTGATGCCTTAGAATTCTTGTATTTTTTACAGAATTCTTTTAGGCATCACTACCAGCAAGATCAATAGCTGCTTCCAGAAGCAAAACTGCTGATTTCCCTCCTTCCCTCCCTTCTCCTGGTGGGAGAGGTGCAAAAAAATCAACTGTGATGGCAAGGCCACTGAGGAGGGACAGGCTGAATCCCTGTCCCACACAGCCAGGAAAGGGCCCAGAGAGAGGAGCAGCTGGAAATAAAAGGGTCTGGGCAGAGCTCAGCTCGTCTGCAGCTCTTCCAACAGCCCAGATGTCAGGGCAGAAGTCTCCCCACCTTTAGCCAAGGTGAAGCCATCATTTAATTCTCCCTTCTGCACATCTGATCCCAGAAAAGCTGGCTCCATCAGAGGCTTACAATAGAATCCCCCCCAGGCAGGGACACACCAGAGGCTGGAAAACCTGGTGTGTGCCATGACAAACCCTGGAGGACGATGGCTCCTCTTCCACGTCCTCAGGAAGCTCCAATGGACCAGCCCCAGCAGGGGCAGAACTGCACTTTGGGGCTTCAGCTGCTAAAAAAACCCCCCACACACACTGGGTGCTCAGATTCTTCTCCTGGATCCAGCCCAAATTTCCAAGGAGGACCCTCTCCAACAGACAGATGAGGCTGATCATTCCCTGCATGACAAGGAGGTTTCTCCAGCTGATGGGGCTCCAGCCAGCCCCGAGCACAGGCTGGGGATTTAATGACAAGTGTTGTTACACAGATCCGGCTGAAGGACAGCCCTGAGCCTCACTCAAGTGCAAAGTGGAAGGTGCCTCCTGAGACAGGATTCTGCAAAAATCAGGAACAGCCCCTCCTTGGCCACACAGAGGCACAAGGAACAGGATGCCAGGTAAAACACCTCCACCCCAGCCCTCTCCTCCTCTCTGTGAGATTTATTCTCTGACAAACAGATCAAGAAGTCTCTGCAGAGACCTGAGTTTTTAGGAACAGACACTTGGCTGTTTGCACAGCTCCATAAAAGTCAATGGATCCTCCCAGATGAGCATTTTTAACAGCCTGCAATAACTTGACAGTAATAGAAACTTGTGGAACAGTCTCCCAGAACTCCACATGCAGGAAATACCTCCATAAAATCATGGCAGGAAGAAAATAAATCAGGCTGCCTGTTAATAATGTCCAATTTGGAGAGTTCTGCACATTAGTCTTGGTATTCAGGTTATTTTTCTGGGCTGTGAACATCCAGTGTGTCTAGTTAGTGAATGTTCTAGAGAGAGAAATACCTTGTAAGGCTTCTCTAACAAACAACAAACCGCCAGGACTACGTAAGTACTGCTGTCAGGCAGCAGCACTAATCTGTGTATTTGGATTCAGCAGCACATGTTGCCTTACATTCATTAAAATTAATAATAATTTTGTAAAGGGAAAAACTTTGTCCTCTTCCAAAATACAGGTCACCTTAGTTTTCCGATTCTTTCAGCATTTCCTATTCTGCTTTTATACACCTTGAGGCTTGGGAAGGCTATTGCTGTGTCTGTGAGAGCCAAAGTGGTTTTACAGCCCCAATTTTTGTGTCTTCACCACGAAAGGAAGAGACAGACAAGCTGAAGTAACCTGTTGAAAGCACTCAGGGAGCACAAGGAGCTTCAATGTTACAGAGACGTTCATAAAGCATCAAAACTGTTGCACTTGTTTTGTTTTAGAAGGACAGAAATATGCAAACAACTCCACATTCAAATTGTTAACCATAATTCATTCCTTATTTCAACCTGGATTTACATTGGATCATGGCACAGACTTCTTATATCAAAAGCCTTCCAGAATAAAGACATTTTAAGAGTTATTAGCAAGACAGATAATGCTTCAGCCTTGAGAAGTTTGTGACAGGAGGGAAGAGCAGGAGAGCACAAGCTACTGTAGATGGCTCCACAACTATTTTTAAGCCTCCAGAATTTAAAAGATGCTGTCCATCCTTGCTGCTGCATTTTTCCTGGAAGGCTGTTCAAACACAGAGCACACACAGAGCTCTGAGCCAGCCTGTACCACGCCAGATCAAACACCACAGAACAAAGCCCACGTTTTGACGAGTTTAAAAGTGAAGCTCTCTGAGAAATGGGGAGACAAGAGAAATACTTGCACACAAGCCAGATGTGCTCCCAGCAGAGTTTGGGGAACATCCAGTTGTATTATCTTCAGGAATGCTCAGAAAGGTGTTCTATCCCACCTGGAAAGCAGCAACATCTGAGCCACCAAAGCCAAACTCCCTGTAAAGAAACCCATTTTCCAAGCAAGGCATAGGGAATGTTTCTGGAAGCCACTATTTCCCAGCAGAGCCCACCCAGATCCTGCAAGGCTTGAGAACAGTGGAGAACATGCCCAAGTCCTTCCCAGAGCCATCTCTGCTGGCCACCAGCCCATCCCAGCTGCTTCTGGGGCTCTTCTGTGGCACCAGCACTGTTCTGCTTCCAGCTGCACACACAGCCCAGGGCAGCTGCTGCTCATGGAAGGGATTGTTTCCCTGTGACACCAGCACAGCTCCATCACTTAATGCAACGAGACACTCCTGGTGGGCTCCTGGCACTCCAGAAACCTGGAACACACCACGGGGAGCATCCCACCCCACAAGGGGAGTGGGCTGGAGGCATCTCAAAGGTTATCAAGTGCTTTCTCTTGTAAAGCTCTTCATGCTCAGCAGTGCTACAAAACCCCTCTATTTCAAAGGTTTGTGCTTGTTTTCACTTTTAATTGTTGTTTGAACACTCAGTTGAGCCAGTCCAACCTCAAACAAAAGCTCAAGCACAAGCAGCACACGGTCCACCTGCCCTACAAATTAAAAGAACTAGTTCCCTCATTAGGGAAGCACTTCCATAACTTCTTTCCCCTCACATCTGTGTCACAGAACGAGACATAATTTGAAAATCACAGGCACAAAAAAGCCTTTTTAGGTACAGAAGCCATAAAACAACACCCAGAGAGAAACAAAGCACTTCCCCAGCTGAGAGGTGGCTGCAGAGGCACCCAGTGTCTCCTTTCCTAAAACACAGGTCCCGTGGCCACTGGGCACTGACAGAAGCATTTCCCTCAAAGCAAAGCTGATTTTTTTTCTGCTTTAAAGAGCTCTGGAAGGTTGTGCTTTCCCACTGTCAGCAGTTTTCCAGCACACAACCTCCCCTGTGTCACTGCTAATGACAGAGCAGACAGAGACCACGGGCTGAGGGAATTATTGTTCTCCCTATAAGGATGGAGAGAATCGGGAAGAGTGAGCTTTCTCTCGAATATATTTGTCTCTGCAGAAGACACATGTGATACAAATGTTGCTATGGAAACTATTCTATTAAATTAAATTTACATATTTAAAGTGCACAGAAAAGAGTTCAGGTACAAAACTAATTAGCCTCATTTCAACCTTGAAATTGCAAAGCAGGGCCTACCAGAATTGCCATGTTTCTTTTAAAAGAGGTTTGGATGTCAGCAAGCTGCTTCTCTGCACCCCTTTCTTTCCAAATGTAGCACCTGCACCCCAGTTATTCAGAAAAGTCATTTCTTGAGATAATTTGCAGATCCAAGCTCTGCTCCCAGTTCCCTTGGTGATGGAATTAGCACAGTGTTACAGAGACAAACCCAGTGCTGGATTCAGGCTGCAAAGACAATGTACTGATTACAGCTGTGCCACCATAACATGGGAATGGATTTCAGCAGCTCCCACTTACACAGAGCACTGAAATCCTGCCCAGTTAATCTGGAGTTCCACACAGGGCTGGAGTTGCCTCGTCCTTCCTAAGGTTTTCATGGCAGGGGAAAGTTTTTTGAAAGTCAGTACTGTAAGGGCTAAAGTGTTTTTTCTTGGTTTGATCATAATGATCCATTCCCACTTGGGTGCTGTAAATCAGACCCCTGGGTTTTTGAGCAGCTCACAGAAAATGCTGCAGGAAGAAATCTGCAGCCACATTTCAAGCCTCAGTTCTCGAGTCTTGGGCCAACACTCCAATCTGGAGAGAAAAATCATGATCAAACCACTAATTTCCAAATAAATGGAGCAAGATTTTCACCTCCCCTTTTTGCACTTTCCAGACACTGGTAATGATACAAACAATTGGAATTAGAAGGAACAAGATCAAATAAGGAAAAGTTTAAAAAAAAAAAAAAAGATTTAATGTTTGTTCCATTTCCATGGGCTCAGTGTCATTCCCTATTTCCTCCTTTTTTTTTGCATTCAGCTGTCACACACACATCTACTCAAAGAGCACTGAACATTTCCTCACCACCAGCACCCTCAGAGAGGTCTGGAAAGCCTTAATAAAGCCCAGAATTTACAAGTACCTTGGAATTAGAGGCACCTTATTCACATCGAGTCCATTGAGTTTTACTGTCACAGTAATGAAATTATGATACCTATTTCCATTTACTCATCTTTTATGCTGGAGCAGACTGAACACTAACATACATCCAGTAATGAAAAGATGGTCACGACACTCTAATCCTGCCAAATTTACTACAAGTCCTCTCCTAACGATGTTCTCCCCATCTGCCACAGTCACACAATTCCCACAGAATGAACTGTGCCTGCAAATCCAGGTAGGAGGAAACCAGCCTGAAAAGGGTACTTTTAAATCCTGTCTCCAAAGAAGCCCGGGAGATGCAAAATTCAGAAGCCACTGACCACGGACACAGCAAAAGAATGAAACCAGAACCGCCACGAGCCAGCAAAAGCTTTCGGAGGATCACACACAACCCCCAGGACGAACCCGGGCACAAAACTCGCACTATGGACAATTCAAGCGCCAACCCACCAGTAAACACAAGAAAAACGGGGAGATGGGAGGTCTCACCACCCGAGAGAGAGGCTCCAGGAGCTCTCGGGGGAGCAGCAGCCCATGGACCGGAGGAACAGACCAACATCTCCGAGCACATCCCACCCCTGGGGGGACCTGCCCTGCCCTGCCACCCCCGGCACAGCCAGGAACGTGCCATGGCACTCACGGACCAGCTCTAAAACAAGTTTAAACCAAACTCACGAGCTAAGGGGGGCTTTGTGAATTCTCGTTTTACGCGGCTCCAACCAAGTTAAAAGCCCTGAAGGCGCCGCAAGGTCTTCACCTGTCCCACGCACAAGACCCAATTACAGCCCTAATTGGCATCTGAGGAGCTCCGAGTCCTCACCCGGAGCTGCCCGGGACCCTCCGAGCCACGGGCACAGCCCCCCCGGTCCCCTCTGGCCCCCGGACCCCCCCAGTGTCCGTCTGTCCCTCCGACACCCCCAGTGTCCGTCTGTACCCCCGACCCCTCTGTCCCCCGGACACCCCCAGTGTCCGTCTGTCCCCCGGACACCCCCAGTGTCCGTCTGTCCCCCGGTCCCCTCTGTCCTCCGGACACCCCCAGTGTCCGTCTGTCCCCCCCCGGTCCCCTCTGTCCCCGGGAGGTGCAGGCAGCGCAGCCCAGCCTTGCGGGCGGTCAGCATCCCCCCGACGGGAGACAGGGGGAAAATACACCGCTACACATCTGTTTAATGCACATTATGTATCATCATATATTTAGGTGCCTCTCTTCTCCTCTCCCAGTTTTTCGTTTCCCGTCTCCCTGCGCAGACACGCACGGAGCTCAGTTTGCAGAAGGAGGACAAAGGAGCGGCAGAGGGAGAAAAAAAATAATAGGATAAAATTAAATAAATAAAAGCCCAAAGCCCCGAGGCAGGAGCGGGACTCACCCCGAGGCGGCGGCTCCGGATGCGCACGTAGCCCTGTTTGACGATGTCGTTGAAATTGGAGGCCATCCTTTCCCGGGACAGGCGGCACAGCCGCTCAGCCCGCCCGCATGGCGAGAGCAGCCGCGGAGCCGCGCCCCGCGCCGCCCTTTGGAGAGCTCCGCACCGCCCCCGGAGCGACCCCCGCCCCGCCCTGCCGAGAGCCCCGCACGGTGCCCCGGAGCGCGTTGTCCCGCCCCGCTCCAGCCCGGAGCGCTCCGCACCGTTCCACCCCGTTTAACGGAGCACCTCGCACAGTCCCCCCCTTCCCGCACACTCCCTCCCGCACACTCCCTCCCGCACACTCCCTCCCGCACACTCCCTCCCGCACACTCCCTCCCGCACACTCCCTCCCGCACACTCCCTCCCGCACACTCCCTCCCGCACACTCCCTCCCGCACACTCCCTCCCGCACACTCCCTCCCGCACACTCCCTCCCGCACACTCCCTCCCGCACACTCCCTCCCGCACACTCCCTCCCGCACACTCCCTCCCGCACGCTCCCTCCTGCACACTCCATCCCGCACAGTCTCTCCCGCACCCTCCATTCCTCACCCTCCATCCTGCACAGTCCCTCCCGCGCAGTCCCCCCCTTCCCGCACCCTCCATCCCGCACCCTCCACCCCTCACAGTCCCTCCCGCCCCGTTCCTGCCGCTGCGGGTGGCTCGGGAATACCCTGAGCTGTCCCACCGCCCCGGGCCAGGCGGCTCAGACCTGCCGCTCTCCCCAGGAAAGCGGATTTCCCGCAAAGTCTTGGAGCTGCCAGAAACTGCGCCGGGATTCTCCAGGATCCCCTGGCACAGGCTGGCAGCCCGAGCCGCTGCTCTGGGGGCCGTGCCCCTGGCATGGAAATGCCACCCGAGCCTGAGCTGCGTTTTCTAGGCAATGTGTGGTTGCAGCGAGGACAGACTTGGCCTGGCACCGGGCCCTGGGGTTGCCTTCTGCAATTCCCAAGCTCTCCTTTTCCAGGAATGTGCAGATACTGCCAAGGGCAGCAGCGATCGAGCAGAGAGGGGCTCCAGTGACTCCACAGGGGTTACCTGGCAGTGACAGGCTATAAATACTGGCCCTAAAAGGGGGACTGTTCATCCAGCTCTTCATAACATCTTTTAATAGCATTACAAATATAGGCACTCCCAGGAGGTCAGCCAGATGGATGACTTGGACTCTGGGAATTATCCTGCCATGGGAATGACACAGTGAGGAGGGAAGCCAGAGAAGCACCACGGAGCTCACAAGGAGCACAAGGGCCACAGGGAAGTGATGCCTGTGTTTAATTGTCCAGTGACCCCAAAGGTCACCTCTGATAAAAGTGGCCCTTTTCTGTTTTAAATAAGTAGCTCCTTCATTTTAGGAGCAGCCAGAAATGGTGCTGGTTGCTCTGCTGGAGGAACAACGTGGTGCTCCCAGATCTTGCTTGAAGAGGTGACTGTGCTTTGCAAGGCTTTCGGTAAAATTAATCGGATGAGTGAGTAGGGCTCTCCAGCTGGAGGGGTAATTCACTGGGGATAAAGGAGGCAAGCCTGCAGTCCTTCCTCTGGTCTTCTACACTTCCCATTTCTTTTCACTGAGCTGTTTGACTGAATGCATAGAACAGAAAAAACAAAACCTTCCACACCCAGGCACCAAAACACCAGAAATGAGGATATTGTGAGACAAGTCCATCCACCGGACAATGTGACCTTAAGGCCACCAGGAAGGGGCTGCAAGAAACATGGAGAGAAACTGTTTACAATGACCTGGAATGACAGGACAAGGGGAATGGCTTCAAACTGCCAGAAAGCAGGGAAAAATAGGATATTGGGAAGGAATTCCTGCCTAGGAGGGTGGGCAGGCCCTGGCACAGGGTGCCCAGAGAAGCTGTGGCTGCCCCATCCCTGGGAGTGTCCAAGGCCAGGTTGGAGCCACCTGGGACAGTGAGAGGTGTCCCTGCCCAGGGCAGGGAGTGGAAGTAGGTGACTTTTAAGGTCCCTTCCAGCCCAACCATTCCATCATTTTATGAAGCCAACACACAAGTTGTGGAGGACAAAATCACCAATAAAAAAAAATGTACTTTTGCGAAATGCATTTTAGGTCCCCAAGAACAATGTTAGTGCCACTTCCATGGTTTTTTCCATGGATTACATGGCTGCTCCAAAGCCAGGAAAGGTCAAACCACCCAAACTCTTTATCTTGTACAGAAGTCTGTGGTCACTGCAGACACATTTCACAATCTTAAGCACCATAAAAAATAGTAATGCTGGAAGCATCAAGTATGTTCTAAACCCAGGATTAAAAAAATCCCATACACCCCCCCCCCCAAAAAGGGCTTATTTTGGTTTCAAAGACATTTGTAGCAGGAAAGAAATTAGAGAGCAACTTTAGATGTCTTTTCAACAAGTTTAGACAGTTCTTCTAATCCCTTCCAGTACCTGTAAACACACACTCCTGCTTTCATCAGTCACTGGCATATTCCTGCAGGTAAACACATTCCTGAGAGCTTTGCTAAGTAAAGGTGGATTTAAGCCTGTGCTTATTCTTTGATGAATTAGGATATTAGTGTCCACTTACATTTTCACTTTGAACAACATAAATCCCTTACATATGCCATGGTTCAAAGAGAAAATGCCTTTTAATTCCCATGTGTGCAATATGTTCCAAGAATGTGCCAGAAAATCTCATTGTTCAGGTTTTCAACTCAATGCTATCACTAGAAAAAAACCTGTTTATCACTTTTAAAATATGCAAATGTGTGCTTTGGTTGTTTTGACAGGAGTCCTTTCATTTTTATTGACCATTAGCCCTCACTACCAGGAAATGCTCTATCTATATTCATGTTTATCTGTATTCAAAACTGTCCCCAACCTTTTTATAATAAGCTTTCATTGAAATTCTTTTCCTTTTAATGACAATGTAATTGGTATTATTTCTTAGGAAGGTAAGAAAAAGTCAAGGGTCACTTTGAAGCACCAAGCTGCTGTTAATAATTTAAGTGGATTATTGTTCTATTCTAATCTCATAATAACTATCATTGTGCTGCCCTACAATGAGCTGTTTGCTTTTAGCCCTGTGCAAACAGAAATCACTGTTATATAATTTAACTGGAAACGAAGGGAGAGCTCAGTTTTTCCCAAAATGCCACCCTGACATTTTAAAAAGAAGTTACATTCCCCTTATTATATTTGCAGCACATCATCCCCTGTGTCCCTGGTATTATTTCATCACAGTCTGCAGGTGAAATTTGACAAAGATCTCTGAGAATTCCCAAGTTAAAGGATAAGAAACTGCCGAGGCCATTTTGAGGAAGCAATATTTTCTGTGGAAGTTATTTCCTTGAACAGATGGAGCTGGGACTAGTCAAGCATTTCCTAAAAAAAAAAAAAAAAAAAAAAAGAGTTTCTCATTTGATCACCCTGAAATGATTTTCTGGAAATCCATAACAGGCGTCAATAGTTTTTTGTGAAAAGCTCCCACAACATTTTGTCTCCACAAGGTCAAGATGCCACCGTTTTTCCACCCTTGTTTAGAGGTTTCAGAGTAGTTTGGAGCTGATAACGTCACCACCAATTGTCCTGACCTTTTCGAGTGCTTTGAGGTTACTGGAATGCAAGATTTCAAGCACAGCATCTCCATGAAAAGCTTTTGGGCATTCACGTGTCTAATTTTGGTTTGGTGTGAGATACATTTTTGACATTTCCTCCTGGATTTTGCAGTGGGAATTCTGAGTTTGGACCAGTTCTAGTTGCAAGGAAATGCCACAGATAATGAGAAAATGAAAGGGTTTAATTCTTTCAACAGTCAGTGGTTTTTCTTCTGCTGCTGCAAACCTTCAAGTCCCTATTCCTCCTTTTTGCAAAGGCAAGCTTACAGTGCTGTCCTGGATCATTAGACCAGCCACATTTCATTTTGGAAAAATAATAAAAAATAAGTTTATTCTGAATTCCTTTCTCTCCTAATGCAGAGATTTGATTAGTTTTGCCTTATAACTGTGGCTTGTTCTGCCACTGGTGTAAACACAAACCACAAGCTGGTAAAAACTGCTCAGAAATTGTCTTCCTTCATCATTTTTGTCACTGTGCTCATTAATGTTGAGTGAATGAATTCTGATTTCAGGCTGAAAATCGGATTTTTCTCTGCTGTTACATCTTCTTCTGTGCATCTTTGTTTGTAAATCATCAACATCCTTGTTTCTAAGGCAGCTCCAGCAACGTCCAGCTCTGTCAGCTCTCAGGCTGAGGAACAGAGTTTTGGGTCACAGAATTTAGGAAACCTTCATAAAATCTGGGCTTTTTGAGGCAGCCTACCTGGTGAAGGGAGGGCAGGACTCTGGGTTAAAACACCCTCATTCTCTCCAGGGATTTGGGAATATGTCAGGTCTAAAATGCATTAGTGAGATGCACCCAGAAGTCACTGGCAGAATTACTATGCAGATGTCAGTCAGTGCCAAAACATGAAAATTCATGAGACTGAACTTGGAAAAAACTCTCTCCCACAACAGAATGTAGGCAGTGAGCTCCTTGTGCAGTAAACAGGAAAGTGCCTGCCAGCACAAGCCACTGATAATCAATATTTAATGGAAATAAATAATCTATTAACCAGGCTAACATGTCATTTAGCACAGAACTACCCCAGCAGCAGGCTCTGAAATTGCCTTCCCTCTGCACGACTCGTTCCAATCATTCAGCTTCACGTAGACCAAGGTGGTGAAAGGCAAAGATAGTGGAGGGGGTTGGGCAGCGAGGGAAATGCATCATTTCACTGGAAACTCTGGGTCTGAGGGTAATATTTTGTCCCTAACAAAATTACTGTCAGCACAGTGAATGTTAAGATAGAAATAAATGTATGCTGACTGAGTCTGCAAGCCAAGGGAATCCAGGGTAACATCAGCTTTGAAAAACCCACCCTTCACTTCTCTCGCTTTGCGTTTCTGTGACAGTCACAAGCATTTAAACACTTCTTCATCCTCCCTCTCCCCAAGACACACATCAAGGGACCTTCCTCACGTGCAGGACGTGGCTGGAGGGGTGAAATGGCACTGAGTGGTGGGTCACCAGGTCACCAGCCCTCCTCCCTGGTCCTGCAGCTGATGGAGTCAAACTGCCAACACCAACCTGTGAGATGAGATTTAGCAAAAGGTGTAGAAAGGTGTAGAAATCACACCATAAATTAATGTTTTGCCTACTGTATGTTCACAAAAAAGTATTAATGGTACACAGGGAAATCTTTAAACCACCACCTGTATTTAATGGGATCTGACACTTGTAAGGACATTCTGGAAGGATCTGAAACTTGTCACATTGTCTAGGAAGAGAATTTGGAGTTAGTACAGCACTCAGGCTTGAGCAGTATGCTGGTTGTTATTATACTGTATTTAAATAATTTATTATTATCACATTGCAAAAAAAAACCCCATCAGCAAACTTTCAGTTGAAACCCAAATATTCAGGGGTTCACCTGAAAATTCAAATTGAAATAGAAACTTCTTTGCATTGCATCACAATTGTATATGTGAGAAGCTCTTCCTAAATTAGACTTCAATGGAGACACTTAAAGATATTCCAGTACCCATTGATTCCAGGGAAGTTTATTTTCTCTTGTTTTGCTCTAAATACTCATTCCTGAGCCAATGTCAAGCTCATTTGATGTCTGTGTTAACAACAATAGCTACAAGGCAAATTCTTATCTTGACTGAGTGCAGCTTTAAGCATTTATTGCTGTGTGTCTATTGAAAATTTACTCCTCAAAGTTTTTTGATCCTTTTTTTTTTTGCTGTTAAAATGAGTTAGGAAATATTCTATATTCTAATTATAGTCTTTGCAGATGGCATTTGGAAAAGATATCAAATGGTGTCAGTTTGCAAAGCAGTTCCTCATTCTGTGCTGCTTTAGAAGTAGATTTGGAGGCTGGATTTTACCATTTCCTTGTACAAGGTTAAACTTCCACCAGATTTAACTGGGCACCTGAAGGGAATGAGTGACTCAAAACAAACAGGACTCACTCCCCAGAAAAGCCAAAGCTCTCACAATGCCCTGGGCTGGTGGACAGGGCAGGAGAGAAGGGTGGATTTTGGATCCCATGGCATTTTTCCAATGTATCCTTTGCAGGGAGCTGGTGCAGGAAGAGTTGTGCTCTTAAGGGCACTAAAAAAAAACTTTAGAAGCAAGAGAAATTCCCAGGAGAGAATGATGACTTATCTCAGTCCCTTCCCACCAAAGAAAGATGCCAAACTAAGATGTAATTTCTGACTGAGACAAACAACTGCATCAATCACCCTCCTGACCATGGAACTGGAAATGTTTGGCTCATGTGTGAAAAACTTCTGGAAAAGACAGCCCAAATTTACAGATGTTCTTTGCTAACTCTCAAGGTGGGAATTCAAAATGACCATCATAACCCAAAACTTAGCACAGGAAAGGCAGACAGCAGCAAGCCCAGCTTTCTATGGCACGGAGGCACACCTGGAATTTGTATTTCAGTATGGAACTACAAATATAATGAACAGTTTCAGGTGACAAATGTAAATTATAAGAATAATCAGAGTATTTCGAAGGACACTGTAACACCAGGTAGTAAAAAGCTCTGTGTGGAACAGGGATTGTGTAAATTAAGTGTTAAATGCTCAGAAACATCATGTACCTTAAACTGAGTCACCTGTGCCCTTCCTTTGTGAGATGCTCTTTATTAATTGCATTTGCACTGATGAGGAAATTAAAGCCTTACTGAAGATTTAAGGGGACTTGTCTGGGTTGAGCCACAGAGCTCCCATCTCTGGCTAAACTGAACCAGAAAGTCTGGCATAAAATGGGAAAGGATTCTCAAAAGCTAAAGGATTTCTGAGATTTCTCAGGGAAATAGCACAAGAATTCACCTCCCAGGAGCTGGGAATATTGCTGTTGTTCAACATATTGGGGAGCAGATTCCAGCACAATCAGAGTTTGTCTAAAACAGGGAAAGTTCACCAAAGGGCTGATTTCAATTTTATGTCAGTCACTCAAAAGCAATGCAAAAAATCAGGGATTTTGGCTGTGGAATATGTCAGTCAATATATTTGTTCACTGTTACCCAAAGTTGAACAAGTTTTCCCACAAAGCTGCATAAATTGAACATCTGGCTGTTATTGGGTGGAACTCACAGACCTCCCTCATGCAGCCACTTCCCCGAGGATCTGAGGAAAATGACTTAACACCCAATTATCCCGCAATTTACACAGAAAATATTGTAAATTGCATCTCTCATGCAAATTATTTCAAATGAGGATTCATTAACACAAGTGACTTTGCTTGCCAAGGCTCAGCTGGCTCTGGGGACTCATCAGTTGTCCTAAATGAGGGATATACACCCTGATTAGCAGGAATAGAGAGGGGCAGAAAGGCCCAGGCTTCAATATACACACAGCATTCATTGATAAACTAAAGCAACAAAGACAACCTGGGAAACTTGCAGTGCCCAACATTAACAAGTGCTGTCAGCAATGCCTCTGCTTCCTCACTGATATTTAAATGTTAGATTAATTCAAATTTCCCTTTGTCCTTATTTGTAGCCAGACACATCTATCTCCCTTTACATTCTTTCAATAAGGAGTTTACAACACATTAAAAATGTTAAATGAATATTAATGACGTGGGAATTTGGGTGGCAAAAAGCACTGAGCCAAAGGGCAAGAATTTATTATAAATGCAGTTCTGCAGAGTTACTGCACAACCTGTGTTCTCTCTAACCCACAAACCTGCTGAAACTTCCAGCCCTGCATTAAAACTTCAGAATATCTTGTTTTATGGGATTCTTAAGGGTTATTTCAGCAGAGTCTGAGCCACACTTCAGGTCCCACCTGCCAGGACAGGAATTTGTGGTGGTGGTGGGAAGGTGAGAAGCAGCAGCCCAGGCTGGATCCAGCCCAGTTCTTTGCAAAACAAGTATCCCAAGGCTGAGGATGAGCATTTTCTCTGTGCCCCCTGCACTGTTTGAGAGTTTTTCCTCACTCTTTGACACGTGTACCTCGTGGCCCAGCCTTCCTGCTCATTATCTACTCACTTGGCATCAATCTTTTCCCATACTTTGGAGTGAACCAACAGGAAATTGGACAGAAGGATTCCTTGCACAATTTATGACCAAATTAAACCTGCCATCTGCCTTGAAGTATTGAAAATCAAATTGTGGTCCTTCAGGTGGAGTCCTTGTGAATTTATACCCTCGAGCTCAAAGAGCCTTTGCTTTCAGACAAACCATGGCCAAAAAAAGGGAAGGGAAGACATTTTTAAATTCTGACAATATTCCTGTCCCTTTAGATTGCCAGGGCTTGAAGCAGGAGTGAAAGACTGGCAGCATTCCTGCTCTTGGCACTGTTGCAGGAATTCTGGGCATCACTTCCCTGCTTCAGCAATCACCTGTGTGCATTGGGCTTTTCAGAAGAGCTTAAGGGAACCCAATTCCTAATGAATTTTCAGGGGGGTTTGGATGCCTAACTCTGTCAGAGTCCTTGGAGAGACATTTTATTCCATTTTGGAGGCTTTTCAACGTGCAGGAGGAGCGTTCAATTGGATCATTTTGCTGGGAGCTGTGAAGGTTTTAGGCAGGGGCATGAGGTGCAATGAACAGGGCAAAGAACAAAGCTGCTGCAGAGCCCTGGGGCTCCTGGCACCACTGAAAGCAGATGCCTGTGCAGGGGTTTCACTGCCCTTAAAGCAGATGCCAACCTCCCCTCACCCTTCCCTGCCTCCACTCAGGGCAGATGAGGGACAGAATTTGTTCCTCTCCTGCAATTCTTGGTAATTTTTGGCCATAAGCACTAAAAGGTCACAGCCCTGACTCATCAAAAGCCTTAACTGTGAACCCAATTTAAAGCACTTCCTTAGTGATGTTATAAATTAATGGTCTTACTCATGTAATCATGTTTATGAAGTGCTCAGGCAGTGGCTGTTCCAGGGCCTCATTCCTTGAATGATGGATGAGTAATTCCAAGGCCCAGTTTCACTCTCTCTCAATAACAGAAGTTATGAGGGTTCTTTTTCTGGAAAAACTGGTATCTGCTTTATTATGAGCTTTTGGTTGGAGTCTCAGTAAATCTAAACTGGCACAATTTCATTCCCTTCAGGTCTATCCCTTGACTTGAGGGTTTTCCTCGTGGTCTCCAAATCCAACACACCCTGCAAACTTCACAATCATGGAATGGAGCAGCTCTGCAGGAAGAGTCTCGAGTACTTGCCCACAATTAATCTTTTACTGCAGGAGCTCACATGAGATCTAAAATGTTCCTACAGAAGGTGGTGGCATCACTAATGACATCCAGGCTGCCAAGCAACTCCTTTGGCCCTCAGCAGGTTTTCTGGCATCTCCCTTGTCAAGCAATTCCTTAAATCTGGGTAGATGTCACCAATTAATACTTTTTTCTTTTTTTTTCTATCAGCTTGTTCCTTCTTTTCTGAACATCCTGCAACTCCACATCAGGCCAGAAGTGCATTTGTCACTCGATGACAATCTGGGTGATTTATCTCCTGGAACACATGGATGTGTTTGTGGCTCCTGGGGACACTCTGTGTCCCCCCTGGCAGGGACGGGCTGAGCAGATCAAACAGCTACTTGGGCAACTGGAATCTGCCTGGGGAGATTGATGGATCAGGGAGATTGATGAGCTTTATTGAAAGAAAACTCCAATGCCCAGTTGTGGTTCAGCTCAGGATAGCAAAGCACTGCTTCTGTTTAATCCTGGCAATAAATAATGGACTGCTCCCAAGGCATTTCAGCAGCTTTGGGGTCTGAGGCAGGCACTGCTGTCACCCCATCTCAGCCTCTTCAGTCCTTGTGACACTTCATTTCCTCAACATTCAACTTGAACCAAATGTTATGTCCTCTTATGAAAACCAGCAGTTTCTATTCTTTGGGCAGATTTGCTACAAAGCATTTCTGTGTCCTATTTATTGTCACCTGGAAGTTACTCAGCACATTTTCTCCTGTTTGCCAGCAAAGTGTGTGATTGCAAATCTAATTATTGTTATCAAAGTGCTTCACAATTGGGTATTTTCATGAATAAAACACACCTATAAGTAGTAGTTTTAAAGGTCCAGTTGGGAGATCTCTCCCTTTAAAAGTGTAAGAAATTAGTGATTTTGATGGATAAAGTTCTTTAGTGGCTTCTCTCCAGGAGCTTTTTTTCCTGTATGTATCCAACTTAAATTAAGGAACTTGGCTACACTACAATAACAGATCCTTGGAAACACTGAAAGGGTAGAGTAAAATATGTGTTTAGTGGAATCTCAGTCCATTTTGGGTATGTTCAGGTGTTACCACCTCTCAAAAATGAGGAAATGTCAAGCTTTTTAAAACCCCAGGCCTTTGTTTAATACAAGTACCTTTTTAAAAAAAAAATTTGCAAATTTTAACTTCAGATTAACAACATGACTCTGAATAATGGCTTAGTTTGAATCATCTTTTACTTACAGGAATGAGAATCTGTGTGACTGGAGCCTGGATTTAGTTCTGTACATTCCCAACAGACATCTGAGCCCAGACAACTTCTCTAATCCCAGAAAACATTTTGCAGTTGCTTCCCTGTCATCTCTGGATGTTTTTTGCTTGTACCTTCATTTCTAGAAGAAAGGGGAGGACTTATTATATATCTTTATGCTGGTTTCCTGTACTGACTTGAAGGATTTTAGTTAATGCTGCCTCCTCAGCAGGATGGCAAACTCATCTGGTTTCTCTTTGTTACCAAATTGAGCCTCAGCAGAAGCACCAAGAACAACAATAAAAAGCTCTCATATGTGGACTTTGGGGCCTAAAATTCCTAGACTAATCCAAAAGGAAGATTATCCTCTCATTCAACAAGTTGCAGTGGGGAAGATAAGCAATCATGCAGCAAGATTAGAAAGACTCCAAAATATCCCTGTAAAATAAACTATTAAGGCTTTGATGTTTCCTTATCTGGCAGTGAAAGATTCCCCAGAGGTTACAGAACATAAACAGTTGCACTTCAGAACTGAAAGGCACTTTTTTAGTGCCTTTTTTAGTGCCTTTCATAACTGAGCCAGTGTAAAATAATAATAAAAAATCAATATTTAGCAAGAAAATTGTCTCTGAGAATATTTATCCAAAATAAGAGGGATTTTTTACAGGAGCACAGAGTGACAGGACAAAGGGGAATGTTTTTAAGCTGACAGATAGGTTTAGATTAAATATCAGGAAGAAATAAACAGCCAAATGGCAAGTAAAATGTTCTTTAACCAAGAAAACCATGTCATGTTATAATCTGTGTGTTCCTGCATTTATGGAAACAAAATAATTCCTTGTAACTTCATGGAAAGGATCAAGCTGGGAAATATTTTCATTGATAAATATAGGAGAGGGTATAAAAATAAAGTCATAGTCCAATAAAACGTACAAAAAATATAAATTAAATTAACTTATTGGAACTCTGCAATATTTCCAAGGGTATTTGGCCAAAACATTTGCTCAAAACTGATGAACTAGAACCCAAAATCCAATGTGATGATGTTCAAAGGCAGGTCCTGAAAATATGAATGAGATCAAAGGAAAGTTTTAGGTTTATTAAAACGAGCTGCTGAAAAGAAATGGAATAACTGCAAATAACCATGTTGGCAATGCATTTCATTTAGAGAAGATTTCACATGGTTAATGGTAATTACAAAATAGGTGACAAATTAACTCAAAGTAAGTGAAAATACATATGACAGATAAGAGCAAATATTACAGTACTGCTTGCAGCTCCTCTTTCAATCACAAAATCAGTCACAAATTACTTTTTTTTAGATGTTAAAAGCAGTGTTTTGGAAGATGAAGCCACTGTATTTGCAAGAGAACCATCCAGTTTGATGTCCCCTGGCATTGTAGATCTGATCAATCTTCATGGCTTTTGGCAAAGTTTTAAAAAGACCAGATAATCAATTCAGTCAAAAAACAAATCCCATTTGTGCTTCACATTCCTTCCCTGTAACCCTCATCCACTGTCACACCAGGCAGGAGCTGGGAAGAGCTGTCAAAGACCCATCACCACCTCCAATATTCCAGAGACAACTGGATTTGTAGGAGCTGGACTGTCTGTGGCTCCACATCATTCCTTGAGAGATAAACCCCACCATCTTTCCTTTAGACAATCACCTTAAGAGCAATATTTTTTTTTATCATTAAGCTCTGGAATCTTGGCTCTTGTCCTGACCTTGACTTGTTAAAACCAGCAGGAGTTCCCCCAAAAAGTGGTGCTGCCCTTTTGTGGCTGCAAAAGGCACTTGTGGCCTCAGCACAGCTCCCCAAAAACGGGCCACGTTTGGGATGTGCCACCACAACCCCCCCGTGCAAACAGGTTTTTGGGGATCCACAGCTTGCACAGGAAGAAAGGAACGTGCACAACCTTCCTCTGGCTCACTGAGGGTCCTGCTGGTTATACTGGATGAGGGACACATGCCTGTTTTATGCTCCAGAGCATGTTTGATTAAAAGAAACATGTTGTCTGAACCACTGCCAGATAAAGACAGTTTCAAACACCATTTACTTAAACCCCATAATTGCATTAATCCCCATAATACCTCTGCCACGGAGGGAGATTGCTGGGGCCTTTTTGTTTGTTGGGTTTTTATTTTGCCTTTTTTCCCCCTCAATATCAGAAATGCAGGCAAAATTAAATTTTTATTTTTTTTTAGTATAATTTTACACTTCTGGCATTATCCCAGCTCTGCAAACAATGCTGGAGAGTGGATATGGAGCATTAGGAGCCATCCCAGACAACAGCTGGTGGAGACTCTCACCTTTCCCTAACAGCCAACAGAAGGAAAAGCAGAGCAGCTTTGGAACAGGAAAATGATCCAACACACACTGGGAGTTTAATGGCATTTGCATCAAACCTATAATTCATTAAATAAAAGAGAAAACAAGAAGACAAAGAGCTTCATTTGTCTCCTGGCTGATAAGGCTGGAAGTCAGAAAAAGCCCCGTTCCCTGGGGGGAATTACTGAGATTCCAGCGATCAGCATCCCGAGGATTGAGGAGCAGCTTATGAGAGAGCGGCCAGAGAGGGCCACATTTTACTGAGCTGCGCGGATATTTGCATTTCCCCCACGGGGAAGTCGAGGCTGAGACTATTTCTCCTGTTTAAATGTAAGGAAACACACACATGCATCAAGCGGATAAACGCAACCTCTCACACGCAGCCCTCTCAAGGTCACTCTTTCCAATGAGGCCATTACAGAATAAAAGCGTTTCTTTAATTCTGTCGCAGTTTTTCACCTGGGACTGCAAAGACATTCCCAGCCCCACGCTGTGTGGGAGCTCCCTTGTTCCTGCTCAGAAGCCAGAGGTGACAGAGAACCAGGAAAGTGCCTCAGGTAACCCCAGCTCTTCTGCATCGCTGTTAATCCCCACTTTGTACTGAAAACATGGACATCCCTGAGGGTGCCTGATGGGCAGTGGGGTCATTTAACCCCCAAAGCTGCATTTCCTACAGGTATTTTAACATGGCACAATTAGGATGGACTGGCACAAAATGATTAATGGCACAAGGTACCACCATTTCTTTTAATTTGAAATGCCCATGGGCAGAAGTGTCACTCGTTCCCACACGGAGGGGAGCAGGAATTCATTAAAATTAACAAATTATTGGTGTGGCACAATGGTACCATGTTAAATGGATGTCACACTGCAGACAGCTCATGTTTTCAAAAATACTCATTACATTTTGCCCTGGAGGAATGATTTCTGCAATTAGGATGTTTTCTTCATTTAACCTCTCTCCCTGTTTTCAGGTTTTCTAAACATCTTCATTATACTCGAGCAGCCTCAGTGCAAAATTTATAGTCCAATCTCCAGGACTCATGTTTTAAAAGTGCCTCAAATTAAGGCATAAAGACAACAGAATTTTTTCACTGTTCAGCCTTAAAAATGCTGGCAGTACTAATTTTAAATCTATCCATCCTCTGATCCATCACTGTAGCAATGCTCAGTTCTAAAAGGCTGTGGCTGAGTTACATTCCCAGATTCCTTAAGGACCATTAATGTATATTTTTGAGGACACAAACCCTTCCAGCCAAATCTATTTTTGTGTCATCCCACTGACTCTCAGTCCAGTACAAATTACAAGGATTGTGCTGCAGGGAATTGAATCACAATGGTTTGAAAGCACAATCTGCTGCCACCTTCTTTTGTTCATGAACATGGACCAGAAACCCAGCACTTGCCTTTTGGGCCAAAGATGCTCCTCATGTGGTTGTCACACCCCAGCATCTTATACCAGCTCTCAACAAGAACTTGTACAGCAGCATCTGCCATCACATTCTTGGGAGTTTCAGGGAATAGAGAGACTGTATAATTAACAAGTCAGCACCCTACAACTCCCCTGAGGCAGTGTGAGAGCTAAAAACGAGTGGAGAACCGCAAGGAGTGGCAGAAGGACTTGTTAGGTTCATTCAAATAATGAATTTGCTTCAAAGAATCGAGTGGAGTTGTTGTCTTAGTAACCCAGGCTGAGAAAGAAAATATTTCAGGAAGTTGGCATGAGGTCCCATTAACATCTGCACAGGCTGGCAGATCCAGCTTCTCTGGAAATACCTGGCATGAGTTATGGTGGAATCCAGCTAGAGCTGAACTCAACAGAACAAAAGAAGTTTGCTTTTCCCACCATGCCCCTATTTCCCAAGAAGGGCCAAAACCAGTAAAATTGACAGTTCAGAACAGCCCTTGCTGGGCTTTACTCTGGGTTTGAAATAAAGGCAAACACAGCCCAGATGAATGAAACCCATCCCGTGCCCAAACTCCTCCATCAGTCACTAAAACTCACTAGTGACCAAAGTCACAAAAGGAGAACATTTGCTCTTACCCTGTTTCAAAGGGCTTTCAGAGCTATGCATTCAGAGCTGTAAAAGATCGTTATCAACATATTAACTAAAATAAGCAAGTGTGTTCAGGCAACAAACTGTGCAAAAAGCTCTGTCAGGGAAATGTGTGTTGAAATTACAATTTGTTAAAAATACATCCTTTCCCTCAGGCTGAACCATCTGCAGTGATGGAAGTTGCCTTTGTGGACAAACCAGGAGACCAGGGGCCTAAAATGCAGAAAATGTGTATCAAAAATAGTGTGGCCACAGGTCCAGGGCAGGGATTGCCCCCTGTGCTGGCACTGCTGGGCTCACACTTCCAGGGCTGTGCCAGTTCTGGGCCCTTGGGAGAAGGACATGGAGGGGCTGGAGCACACCCAGGGAAGGGCAGGGAGCTGGGCAGGGGCTCAGGGAGCTGGGAAGGGGCTCAGGGAGCTGGGGAGGCTCATCCTGGAGCAAAGGAGGCTCAGGGGGCACCTGGAATTCTCTGCAATCCCTGCCAGGAGGGGGGAGCTGGGGGTGTCAGGCTCTGCTCCCAGGGAAAAAGGGCCAGGAGGAGAGGGAACAGCCTCAGGAGGAGGAATTTTCACATGGAAAGGGGGGGTCAGACATTGGCAGGGGCTGCCCAGGGAGAGTTGGAGTGCCCATCCCTGGAGGTGCCCATCCTTGGAGGTGCCCATCCCTGGAGGTGCCCAAGGAAGGACTGGACATGGCACTCAGGGCTCTGGGCTGGGAGAGAAGGTGGGATCAGGCACAGCTTGGACTCGGTCTGGGAGGGCTTTTCCAGCTTAAATTATTCTGGAATTTACAGAGGGGGAAAAAAAGGAAAAAACTCTCTGATCTGAAAATCGATCTTCAATAAGAAATCTGCTCTTTTACAACCCTCTCTGTTATTGTAAAGGAACAACTACTGCAGCAAATAGATTTAAGTGGAGTGCTTGAAATTATCTCTAATGCACAATATTTCATAAACACGTCCATATTTCATTAGTTTGCTCTGCAAACAGCAGAGAGCTCTCCAAGTGATTACACAGCAAATAATCTTTGCTCTTCTAGTGATCTGAAGTGATGATCTAACAGCCAATAATGCAATTGAGATCATCTGGGATCCCTTGCTGGAATTTTAAATGTGGGCCCCTGTGCTCGTGAGCCTGAAGTTCAATTGGCTTTAGGGGTTTAAATGCAAAAGGAAGTTAATTAGTCATTAAAAAAATGGTCAGTGATAAACACAGCCCCCCCAGTTTGTATTCAAATGTGACAACTTGTGGTCTAAAATAGAAAGTAAAGCAATTAGCCTGGAAAGGCATTAACTGCTTGGGTTATTCAGTATATAATGAGCAAATGCATCCACTTTCCTCTGCAGTGTTGTTTTTCATTTACTTTTAATGCATTCATAACATTAGGGTTTGTTTACCATTATGGTGATTAACAACAGGCAAACCAGATCAAACCCTGCTCTCAGTTGCTTTACAAGACCAGAAAATTTATTGCAGGAACAGCATTTGGCCCACTGCAATTTCTGAATTTAAACTACAAACAATTCAGCAAAGAAACAATTTGAAACGTTGAAAACCCTCTTCAAAGTGTGTCGACAGTGCTGGTTGACCTGCTGCGTGTTTGACTTTGTGTCTTTTAAAATGTAAATAAGAGCCTATCAAATATCTTCAGCTCATAGAATGGGTGGAAATAAACAATATTTCCACTGAGGGAAATGCAGGAATGATGGATTCAGCAGTGAATTAAATGCACCAGGAAAAAAAAGGAGCTTGGTAGCCTAAGGCAAGGCAGGGGCATCAACAAGGACACTGAAAATAAACCCGCTGAACTGGCCACTTCTTTCTAGAGGCACAACACCAACACCATTTCACTGCAGCTGGACATCACAGAATAATACCTTCAAGAGAAATCTAAGATATTCAAAAGGAGTCCTTCCAAATCCTAACTCGAGTGCTTTAACCTAATTTGAATTGCATTACTTTTCTTCCCCCTCTCTGAATATTAATTGGGATTTTTGACAGATAACTTTACTGTCAGAGAGATGAAAGATATGCCTGTCAGCTAATGTTTACAAGGCAGTCTTCAAGCTGAGAGATAAAATTAAAACCATTACCACACCAGCAGTTTCAAGCCAAACTTAGTATCATACCAAACACTTTGCAATTAAGCTGAATTAGAAGAAATTAAGCAAAGAATCCTTCATCTTTGGTGGATTTGTGGAGAGGGAAAGTGAGTTCAGTTGTTGTAAGTTCACGTGGTCAGAGCCAGGTTCTCACTCCAAACCTACCAGGATGTTCTGCTTGGCTCAGATGGAGCAGTGGGACTGTGCCACCCTCTGGATGTTAGGGATTGCTCAAGGCATGTCCTGCCAGCAGGAGTTGTTCTCCCTGCTGGTTTTGCCCAAAATTTCCCCCAGCTCTATCTCGGAATAAGCAGCCAGATAATTTGGTTGTCCCTCCTTAAAAAGGGTTTCTGTTCTCCAGTGAGAGCAACAACCACCACAGCCACCCATCACATCCTTGGGCTGCCTCACCTTCTGCCCCTTTCCAACCTGGAAAGGCTGAGTGAGAGCTCCTGGGACACAGGGAAACGCGGAGGGCATCTGTGCCCACCCCCCCACCCACCAGGGAGGACTGTCCTGCTGTCTCCCAGCAGATTCCCCAGTGCCCAGTTTGCATCTTGAGCCCCATCCCTGGCTCATGGCCACGGGCTCCCAGGCCACCTCAGGAGCAAGGAATGGTCCAGTGAGTTATTGTGAGACAACTGTGCCTGGTGCTGCTGAATAACTGGGTGAGACAGGAGAAGCCTGAGGCACCTCTCCAGGCCCATCTGAGTTACTAAGCCAAAAATAAAGCAGGGGGATTTGCAACACTGATTTATCTTGCAAGTGATGCCCATCAGCCTTAAACATTGGTCAGCAGTGACTCACTCTGTGGTGACAGGTAGAAAGGTCAATGTTTTCCTCTTCTTCAATGGTAAACTGAGGCTGCTACCTGAAAATCAGATTGGAAATCACAAATCATCAGCAGTTTTGTCTCATCTTTAGCATGAGAAATCTGAGGCTGCTGGGAATAGTGGATTGGGTTTTTCAAATGCTTCAGGAAAATTGAAAAGCATCCAGAAATTAAATGGGAAAGGCAGGAGGAGGAGGGGCAGTGGACAATACTGAGGGAAGAGGGACTGAGAAGAGACACAGAGTGGAGTTTTAGCTTAAAAAAATCATAAAATTACAGAATGGTTTGAGTTGGAAGGGACCTTAAAAATTATCTCCTTCCAATCCCCTGCCTTGTGCAGAGACACTTTCCCTCAGAATATTTTCCATTTGATAATTGGTTGTAATTACATCCCAACTCAACCAGCTCCAGTTCCTTTTTCTCCCATAAAGAACAACCTTGCTAACATTTAACAGGCTGATTTTGGCAGATTCATATTTTGCTTGCCACAAGACTCCTAAAACTCCAAAATCAGATAAAATCCCACCCATAAGAAGTCAAGGCACTTAAAGTCAATGTTGCAGCACTAACTACTGATAGAAAAAAAATCCACTTTGGGAATATGGGAGCAGAAAATAGTGCCAATATTCTTTAGGTCAAGCTTGGCAGTTTTAGGAGAGGATCAGGAGGGCATTTTGTGGTTTTTGTAAGAGCCAGAACTTGTGAACCTCCCACCCCAGACTCTGGTACAGAGTGTTATTTTCCCAGCCCCTTACAACCTACCTGTATTTTATCTATAATTGAAGTAATTTAAGTAAATTTGTGCCTATTAACCCACTCTGAAGCCCTTTGGATGGATTGAGAGTTCAGACAACAGGCCAGAAAACGCCCTGGGCCAACATTGTAACAGGTGTTAATTTTATTCTAAAACCTGCTTGTTTTGAAATATTTCAATTTGGATGTTTTCTCTGGGCAGAAGAAGTAGAATCCAAGTTGCTTCTGCCAGTACAATGCCTGGCTCATGCATTTTCAGCAGCCAGCACAGGAATGAGTTCATTTGGAATTGAAATTAGCTCAGTATAATTTTTTTATTGCTGGCTCCTGACCAAGTGAGAGAGTGCTTTCTGACATCCAGAACACTCTGTACAATTTACTACTTTACAAACAATTGTAGAAAAAAAATACTATGATCAGAAAATTACACTCTGGGTTTGATGCATTTAGACTAGGAATAGAAGTTGGGAAAAATACAGGAACTCACAAATTTTGGTGAAATTATTGCATGAGACTCATGGTCACCATGTTACCTGTAATATTTCAGTAGTAATTAATACCTCAGTGCTTTATGGATCTGTTTGCTTTCCTCTAGTTAAGCCATGCAAGCATTGTCTTGAAAAACCCAAAAACCACTTCTGAGCATTTAAAAAACCTCAAGCATCAAATTTTGCTTTGCCCTGCAACAAAGCCCAGAGGAGAGTCTGACTAAAGAAATCAAAATTTAAGTTTTTGGAGGAATTTCTATAATAAAATGGCAAAAAACAGCTACAAAACTCTGGAGGGAGAGGATGGTGAGTGGGTGGGGAAGGCTCCTGGAATTCATGGAAGCTCAGAGATGTCCCTTGGGCATCAGGGGAGACTCTGGACCAGCATCATCTCAGAACCACCAGTTCTGAAAGCTTTGGACACCACAAGGAATAAAACAGAAAGGTCCCTTAGTTCCCTGCACCAGGAATGGGGAATGTGATTCCAAGCAGGTTTCCCACAAACCTGACAAACCCATGGCCAAAATCCAACTGTGCAGCAGCCAACTGAGAGAAGGTGAAAGTTCCTGCAGTTCCCAGACTGAACATAAGTGTGAGCAGTAGGAATTCTGCTCCACTCTCATTTCCACACTGCTCAGCCTGAAAAACAGCCTCAGTTTTAAAGGTCTTTGGTCTTTGCTCACTACAAGGTCCTTCCTGAGACTACAGTTCTTTTGGATACACTTCCCAAAAGGAACTGTGTCCCTGCTTGGCAGCCCATGGACCTTCAATTCTTAAGGATGGTTTTTAATGAAGGATTTTAATGAGCAATCCTGTCAGAAGAGTGCCTGAAGAGCAGAGCAGGGCTGGTTATTTCACTGTGGTGCCACAGGAGGAGCTGAATTTCTGAACAACTTCCCATTTCCTCCAAAGTGAAGATGGAGAGGCAGGACCTCAGAGTTTGCTGGGTGTGAGAATGGACCAAGGCTGCTTATTTCACACCTTCAGGCACTGCCTTTTTCATTTCTTACTATTTTATATTCCAACATGTTGTTTCCTTAGTTTTTTTGTCCACATGAATGTAGGAACAGGCTGACAAGTGTCCTGCATTTCCCAAGGGCATTCCCTGCTTCCCAAGAAGGCAAGGCCTGAACTGGAGATGTGCTGAAACTAAAAGTGTCTTTTCATTTCTCCTGCAGGTCCACAAAATCCCTGATGTTTTATAAACCCTGGCTCAGCTTATGCCAAAACTGGGACCCTCCAGAGCTGTTTGGCTGCAGCCAAGCCAGAGGTTAAAAGAAGAAATGCAAGAATTCCTTCTGGCTGGATCACAGCAATGAGATAATGAGTGAAATACTTTCAAGGGACAACTAAAAGAATATATAATTAGTTAAAAATAAATTAGAATTCATCTGAAACATTCATTTCAGAAGCAAATAGTCTACATTAAATGCAAATGGCTAAAACCACAATGAGACATTTGGGACAAAGCATATTATCTTAGTATCATGTATCTTCTTGGGAAGTACAACCAGCTTTAAGAGGAAAATTGATCCCTACACCAAATTTACATTGAAATTGTCAGACAACAGGAGTATCTGTGAAGGATATTGCACTGTATCTTTGTTTTCCTAGTCAGTATTTGACAGACAGGACTTCTCTTGCCATATTTGTGATACCTGGATGAAAGAGGCAAATTTGTGCTGTCACAAGGCCAGGTTGTCTGAGCCCCAGAACAGCTCCTGTGGCTCCTGCCACATGATATTGTACAATAACATGTATAAATACCATACACAATATAAAATACATACATTGATTTCATATTTAACCCCTGGACATGGCACAAAGTGCTGTGGTTTAGTTGATGTGGGGCTGTTTGGCCAGAGGTTGGACTCGACCTTGAGGGTCTTTCCCAACCTTAATGATTCTATATTTAATAATTAGGGAACAATAATTAGGAAAGCTCTCATGTGCATGAAGCCCTTGGGAAGTGCAGAAACTCTGCCAAGCCCTGAGCAAGAGCAGACAAACTTCTGCATTAACTCCCAGCTCTAACAATGCCTCCTTCCCTCCCATCCCCCAGTTATCACATCCCTTAGACATCCCAGATTTGTGACTAATAAGGCCAATCTGCAGCCTGGACCTGACAGGGATGTGGTTCCAAGGCACCTCATCCCATCCCATGCAGTGACAGAAGTCTCACCCCCAATATTGGGACTTTTACAACCAATCCAAACCCATTTTCCCAGTGAACTTAAACCCCAGCTTGTCCCTGTTCTGTTTTTTTCCAGCCCAGATGAGGCCTGTGAATACCAGGAGTGGGGAATTTGATCAACTGATGATAAATGACCCACCTTGTCCTGACTTCCTAAGGGATATTACCTTGTGCAATATTGCAGGCAGGTTTGATTATTGTCAGAAAACTGGACCAGGACAAAACCCACACCACCTTACACAATCATCTGCTTCCTCTCTTTTTGATTCACATATTTGGGCTTCACTAAGGAAATAAATGTTCTCTTTTTGCACTTGCAGAGCTGGGATCTGTTTAAAAGGAACAATATATGACAGGAGCCACAGGAGCTGTTCTGGGGCTCAGGCAACCTGCCCTCCTGAAATTAAAAAGTTGCCTCTTTCATCCAAGAATCACAACCAGTTCTAAAGGGTCTGAAAGAAGAATTTAGCTGACAATGTCACTGCAGGAGCCTTTTTTCTCTCCCCACCAGCCTGACTTTGGATCCCAGCTGTGTTTACTGCCAAGGCAGAAAGCATTCTTTGACTTGTAAGCTGATTAAATTTGACCTAAAAGTTAGAGAAGAATGAATGTAGCATTCTGCTAATCCAATTTTTTTGCTACCCATCCAGCATTTTATAAACAGCCTCACACCCACAGCAAGTTGAAGTGGGAATAGTTTAATAAAATATTGCAGCTTGCATTTGCTCTGTGCTAAATCCAGAGAAATGCCATCAGAACTGTTACTTCCCAAAGTACAATGGGATCAAACCACAGCACGTTTCAGAGCTGCCTCCCAGGATTTGCAGACATAACGAGAGGAAAAGGTACTGAAAAGGAAAATTAGCCTGTCAGAGGTGCCTTCTAGGCCAGTGATCCTCACTCAGCTCTTTCCCTCCCCTCCCCTCCCCTCCTTTATTGGGGTTTATTAAACTCCAGGTGAGTGACTGGCAAATGCTGCCACGTGTTTTACCCTTTGGGGAAGAGGCCAAAGGATTTAACTCTGACTTTCCAAGCACTGAATTCCCATTTACTGGCATCCCAATCCTTATTTTCCAGGAGCATCACTACCTGTTCCTCACAAATTATAACTCTCCTCCCTCTCCCACTGTGACACCAAATGATGTCTATTCAAACTGATAGAAAAACCATTCACATGCACAGGTATGGAAAAGAGTTCACAAAATAAATGCCAAAGAAAATAGCTTTGAAATAGGCCAAGACATTCTGCAGTGACATTCAAGGGGGGAAAGCCTGTGTTTCATTGGAATAATAATCAAACACTCTATTGGCTGCCAAGCAAATACTCAGCCAAAAGAAAATAAACTTTACCATGTGAGTCCTTCTGTAAATCCATCTGTCCCTTCCTTCACTCAGCTCCCATCTCATCCCTGCCCTTGGGCAACAGTGGTTTCCTCTACTTACAAAAATGAAATGGCTTCAAAATATTCAATATCTGCATTTCTTGTGTGTCTCAGGACTCAAAGAATGTTTATAAGGAGAACTGAAGTTGATAAATATCCAAATAGTGACATAAGTGGGAAAATGTTTCTATCCAGGTGGCCGCAGAAATTCAAATGTGTCTCCATGGACTTGAATTTGCAAATCCAAACTGGCTAAAATGCACCTTTTCCTGACACTTGCCCACACACTCCTTCAGTCCTGTAATCAAACTCTATGGGGTTTGTTTGGGTTTTTTTACACAAAAATGAAGTATTTCTACATAAAAAAGAATCCTTCCTGCAGTCTTATTTTCCTCAATATGCAAGGTTTACTGATAATCCCTTAAAGTTCCCTGTCTGTATTTGTTTTCACCTCTGAAAACCCTAAATCAAAGAAAATAAAGATGAAACCCAAAAACCTGCAAGTCAGTAAGAGAAATCTCTGTCTGATCGTTTTTAATGCCTTGAAGGCAAACTGAAGCTGTTGAGTTTTTTCAAAGTTAAGCCATTTTGAAATATTATCTCTAATTACATCTGTTGAGAAAAATCAACCATACATTCCATGGAGTCCTGTGTGCTTTGACATTTATTTTCACTCAGTTCAGAGCAAAGTGAACATTTGGATGTTCTTCACAGACTAAAAATTCCATATTGTTTCATGTAGGGAATGTTTAGAATGCTAAAGGTCAAAATTAATTATGATACAGCTTATTCAATATGCAAGGATTAATTATTGCAATATTACAATCATTATTGTAATTCTTGCCTAATTACATTTAAAATCTGAAATGAAACAAAATAAGGAATTAAAGATTATCAGAACTAAATTTAAAAAGGCCTAAATGATGTGTTTTCATAAATTCTTATTAAAGGCATTGCCAGAATTGACATATCCCATGAAATACTTTCATTCTGACAACACCAGTTTTCTGGTGGAAAATTTATAATGGATAAAAACATTCAGTTCTGGCTTTTGTGTCGTTCAGTTCATGGGCTAAAAACCTCTTTGATGTATTTGCCAGTGAGACAAGAGACCAAAATACTCCAATGAGGGCTCTGAGTTCCTTGTGCCCACCCAAACCCTTCTCACCTCTCTGTACTTGGAAGTTCAAAGGCAGGGGAATTCTGTCCATCACCCACAGCCCAGCTCTGGGTGTGAATCTGCCAAAGTTGGGGGGAAAACCCCCAAAACCAGCCCACAGTAACAGCAAGGAAGGAGCCAGGGAAGGAGTGAACCCTTGTGGTTGAAGTGTCTGTGCAGTTCCCCAAGGAACTCCCTCCTCCCTGCTCCCCTCACCACTGGCAGGTGAGTGGAAATGACTGCCAGGGCTTGTGTTCTTCTGCCTCGTGGCAATTAGGATTTACTCAATTTAAAGACCATTTTTCTTTCTGGCTCTCAGGAAGAAGGGAAGGAAATGCTGCCAACCTTTGCACAGAGCTTAGAAACTGCACAAAGTCCCAATCTGATGGACTGCAGGGCTCACTTTGGACCAATCTTTCCAATTTCCTTCTCCTCTTATAACAGGCACCCAGCTAGGAAAGCCCTAAATTGAGAATAATGAGTCAAATAGCCTTTGTTGTGTAATTCAGCTGAAATCTTCTCTCAGCACAGCTCACCAGAGATCCTATTAAACCTTGGGTGTGTCCCTGCCCCACTCCACAAACAAGGAGCTGTGCCATCCAAAGAGGTGGGATACAGAGGGCTTCAATCAATGGGAATTCAAAAGAAACCAACTAATTCAAAAAACTGAATCAAAGAATTAATTAATTTAAGGGAAGTTTGTCTCCCTCAACACAATTATTGACAGCTAAATAATCCCAATCTCATCATCACAGATTCATGGAATGGTTTGGGGTGGAAGGGACCTTAAATCCCATCTCATTCCAGCTCCCTGCCAGGGGACACCTCCCACTCTCCCAGGTTTCTCCAACCAGCCTTGGACACTCCCAGGGATGGGGCAGCCACAGCTCCTCTGGGCACCCTGTGCCAGGGCCTGCCCATCCTCCCAGGGAGGAATTCTTTCCCAATATCCCATCCATCCCTGCCCTGTGGCAGTGGGAATGCATCCCCCTTGTCCTGTCACTCCATCCCTTGGGGACAGTCTCTCTTCATGTTTCTTGTAGGTCCTTCAGCTTCTGCAAGGCCACAATCAGGTCACTCTCCATCTTCCTTGTGGGTTCTCTTCCCATCCTCAAACCTTGTGCAAATAAACCTCTGGCAGCACCCCCTGTCCTCCAGCAGCAAGATCTAAAATGCACCCAACCAGCAGCTTTGTGTGGGCAAAACTCCTGAACTGATGCAGCTGGAATTCCCTGCAGGAGGTTTTTTGTTGCTTAATCAAAGGAATTAAGAATCTGTTTAGAGATTCCCAAACTGTGCCACTTCCCAGCCAAGCCTTGGATCCTGAGCAGGCAGAGCAGGTTTATGGGTTCTTGGAGTCAATAAAGTTGGATTCATCAACTCAGGGTGTTGAACATCATGGGGTTTGTTCAAGGTGCAGCTGCCAGGCCATTGCATTATGTCTGTACATCCCAGATTCCTTATAAAAGTTCCACCCAGCAGGATGATCAGAACAAATATTGCAGCTAAAATTGCAACTGAATCTCTCCAGTGACAGATGAACATGTCCAAGACCTGGCTGTTAAATGACTGGGCAACACCTTCCCATTTGTCCAGAGTTACATGGAATTTAATTAATTATTTAATGCATCTTTAAGCCTGAAGTTCTTGCTGCAAAGGCAAGTTCCTAAGCACCTAAATTGAATATTTTGCCTCCTTTGCCCAGTTTTGAAATGGTCATTTTACAAACTTCATAATAAGCCATCACTCGAGGCTGTGAGTGCTCCAGCCTGAAAAAATTCCATTATTTGAGGCTGGAATGCTTCTCTTCCTTTAAACCCTGCTGGATTTTCAAGGGTGTACAACAGTTATTTCAATGCTCACCTCTGATTTTCCATTTATTTATCAGCAGCTGGTTCAGAGAATTAAACCATCTGTTCTTTGAAAAATGAGTATTGCTGAAAGTACTTTAGCCTTGGCAGTAAATTCATCCAGACTACAACTTGTCTTACCATTGCTGCTTGTACTAATCAGATTACAGCTAGAATATTACATGTGTCAAGAGCCTTTATAATTGCCTTTAAAAGTGAAGGATAGTTCAGATCAGAATTGTTAGCCCATTGAGTAATCTCTGTGTTTAGTTTTCCAAGTGTCTGAAAGTGATTTTCTTGTAAGACAAGCAATAGGCAGAGATGTGCATCAGTTTAATTATGCTATTTGAAGATAAATACTAATGGAACTGCTGATAAACAATAGCTTTTGTCTTCTGCTTATGGAAACAAAATTCTGTAATTTAGGGAATGCAAATTGTGATGTTTCTACTTGGCTGTGGAAGATAAATGCCATTTTTAACTCCAGGCAGGGACTGGTGGGATGGGGAGAGGAGCAGAAGAGTAAAAGGGAGAAAACTCAGAGGTTCAGATAAAGAGAGTTGAACAGGCAACACAAAAGCTCAGCAAGAACAAAAACATCCCTGGAATTTCCAGGGGTTCCAGCACAAATCCAAAACCCAACCTCACATCAGCTACTGTGAAGAAAATTAACTTATCCCAGGCAAAACCAGCATTCCAAGCAGTGGAAAGAAGAAACACTGGACTCCAATGGGCATGGAATAAAATCCTATCTACATAAAGAGCTCTGACTGGAAAACTGAGGATAATCTGTTTTCCACTTCATTATTTCCAATTAAAGCCCTTGAAGCAAGTTGCTTCCCCTTGGCTTCTAGGTCTGGAAAAAGGGAATAATTATGCCTTTGAAATCAGATTTACAGAGAGGTCTAATCAGTATTGCTGCTGTAACATAAAGTTTATAAAAGAACCTGCAGGGGTTTGTATATATAATATTGTCTTACTTCCCTGTATTTTAACCTCCCAAACTTCCTTGAAGGCACCCCAGGCTCCCTGGGATGGGTTTTGACCCTGTAAGTAAAGAGGGACACTGTGTTATAACACTGCTCCGTTCTTCCTCTTCACTCCCCAAACCTCTCAGGGATTTCAAAAGGCATTAGGAACACAGTAATCTTCCCAAATTCCTTCTGAGGTAAAGCCTCTGGTGAGGTAAAAGGCTTGGATTTTCAGATGTGGGTGCCTGGTGTTATCTTCTTAAATGTCTCAGGATGTAATGAAGGTGTCAGAGGGATCTTCATCACTTGGGAAGAAATAGGCCAATTATTCCAGTGCCAGCTCATTGCAGGGCTTTAGAAACCTGCCCTGGAAAATGTCAGCCCAATCCTGGCTCAGTGACTCACTGAGAAACACGTTTCAATCCCTGGGAGCTGCACACACATCCCAGGGCCTGCAGACAGAGGCACAGACACTTCCCTCTCAAGTCCTGGGAAGGGATAAAGCTGCATCTTCCCTGGCTTGTCAAGCTGGGGCCACAGCAAGTTCCCCCTCTGACCCAAACCAGGCAGTTCCAGCTGAGAATCCCATTTTCCTGCCTCCTGCTCCAGTGCCTGGAAGCTTCTCAGTCATCCACCTCCTTCTTACACAAAAGGGCTGCACAAGAGCTGCCCTTCCCATTCTCTCCACCAGATAACACAGCTCAGGCACAAAGGGCAGAGCTCAGTTGGACCAGGGGCAGTTTTGATGGATTCCCAGCAAGAAAAATTGGAATAAAAGCATCCTCTTGCCTGCACACACCAGGTACAGGACTTTCCAGCAACTCTAATATTATATAATACTTCAAATTTATTTTTTTTTCTGCTCTGCTTCCTTTCTCCAAGGACTAAAAGCTGGCAGCACTGTTAGATTTGGGGCAAAACAGCAGAGGATAAGAGCAAGTATTTCATGGAGTGGTCACCATTTTGCCTTGAGGGATAAATAAATATCCCACATCTTATTCAGGCAGCAAAGAAAGACAAATTACTTAAAAATAAAGCAAAGAAAAAAATCAATGTGCTGAATTAAAAGAATGTTAATAGTCTAATTGACATATTGCCTGCCAGCAGGAGTAAAGTGAAATAATTTTATCATGTGTTCAGAAAGATAGACTTGGCTGCTAGAAAACTGCCCCTGTTTTTAAAGGGAGAACCTCTCTCTTCCTTTGTGTATGGAATATGCCATCCCCCAATGAGGTAACTCCATAAAACCTCCCAGAGAAGGGGATTTATATTCATGAGCTACAGATGGTTTCATAATTCATCAGCATTGGAGGCCTGAGTGAATAATTAGGCTCCCTCTGGAGCAGGAAGTAATTCCAAAGTTAGTTCAGTTGGTAAATAACTCCCCTGAGGAGATGGAGCTCCTTCCATGGGCTCTGCTCTGACCTGCTCTGGGACATTGGGCACCTCCCTCCCCACCTTTTTTCCACCCCTTTATTACCCCCATGTAGACTGGGAGGTTTGGGTTTAATGGGAAACTCTCCCAAGGTTCAGTGGCTTTTGTCCCAGCTCTGACTGGGGGGAACCCCTAAAAGTAGTTGTTTTTTCACAGAAGAACCCAAAAAGCAATTTGTGATTTACATCAGACACTTGAAGTGCACCTTCAGAAAATGAAACCTTTTCAATGAAGCAAAAGCTTTGTTTCATTTCTTTACAACAAAAAAACCCTTACCTTAATTTCTCCTTCAGATCAAATTTCCTTTCCACCCTAAAAATTCCAACCTGTGTCTGAGGAATAGGCCCCAACCCGATCCCACCTTTTATAGGGACAAAAGGAGGGGACTGGGGTCAAGTGATGAATAAACTCAACTGGGATTATTTAATAAACTCAGTGGGATTATTTAACTTGGCATTAATTACAAATGCAGGATGCTATGAAAAAATCTCCCTTCTCTAAGATTTGATGTTGTTAAGTTCAGTTTATAGATACAAAGGAAAGGGCTTTAGTGGGATATTTGATGGAGCATCAGCTGAGTAATTATTGCATTTGCCACATGAAAAGATCCTTTCTTGGCTTGTGCAACCTGGTTAACAAGGAAGCAAGTTCTTCAAAACAAAGATGATCAGTAAATAGGAGAAATTTGAATTTTTAGTGTTTTGAGCATTTTTGTTCTTTTCTTTTAGAAAGAGATCAAAATGGATGTTCCATTTTGGAAGGTTCTGAAAGAAACAATCTCAGTTTCTAGCTGTAGATCCATATTTGCCTTGAACTAAATCCCTTCAGAAAACCCAAACCCACCAAACTTCCTCATTTTAATTATTTCCAAATATGTGTTCTGAGTCCATTAAATGGAATAGATTTACAAAAATATTTTATAAAGTCAATTAATGAGCACTAAAAAAAACAGATAATGTTTCTAAAGGGGGTATGAAATGTGCTGGGCTTCCAACAAATAAGAAAGAGCAGCAACAGAGCTGAGGTGGGAGTTATTGCTGAAAATCTGTTGTGGTGGTTGGGGAATTCTCCTAAAAAATTATCAATAAAGGTTGTTGCTACTGGGGCTGAAAAGCGGGAGCTTGGGCAGAGGGAGGGAAGATTCTGGGCTCAGGGATGTGCTTTCCTTCTCCTGGTTTAGAGCAAAATCTCCATCTGTGGATGCAGCTGCACCTCTTTAGAATTCACACAGCTCCATCTTGATTTTCATCATCAAAATTTCATCTTGAACCAGAAAAGTGGGAATCTGACAATATCCTTCTTGCTTTGAAAGCAGCCTTTCCATGCTCCCTTTCCCACAGGGTTGTGTTTTTCAGGCAGGATCAACTTGTGGCTCTTTCCTTTCTCTTTGGTTGGCAGAGATCTCTAGAATGCAGGAAAATGGAGAAATACAAGGGCAGAACATGGATTGTACAAACCCCCAAGACACAGCCTAAAAATACAGCAACACCTGTGTTGTGTGTTCAGTACACCCTGAACATTCCCCTCAATTCCTCTGGAAAATCTTCCAGTGCTTCAATCAGTTCCATTCTCTCAGAAGTCAGATGGCATTTGCAGACACTCTCTTTATCTTTCAGTTGTCACCTGCAGAATTTTACCTGTTTCTGATTTGAAATCCTTCCCTCAAATTGCACAAATGATCTCCAACACCCCAACAGGGATTTGAAGGGGGAAAACTAATTCTAGAACCTGCTTCTCTGCCTATTTATTTCCTTTGGTTGAAATATTTGAAATGCTGTAAGGATTATTTTAAAATATCCCATTGCTCTCCACCTAAAAGATGATGATTAAGTCTTAAAAATGAGATTGATCCCATTTGATTTCAGTGTAACTTCATATATTTAGAAATTACCCTCATTTGTGCATGCAAATGCTCAGCCCTGTAGCTCCATTAGAAGCAAACAGGATTTGTATATGTGAGCTGTCATCTTATTTGAGCTGTGCATTCAGTCAAATTCTATTTGCAGGCAAGTGCAATTACACATGTAGAGTGCAGAGAAAAATGGATTAAACAGGTTTGGAACCTCTCAAAAAAATTACCCAGGGTATATTTTAAAGTAGCCTCTTCAGAACAGCTAAAATAAATTCTACTCAAATGGATGACACTTGCCAAGCATCCTCTCCTAAATTCCCTGGGGGCAGGGAATGTGGAATATTGGTTTCTATACGATTTTGGGAGTGACAACACTTGAGCTTTGAGTGACCCTGAGCACAGTAAATGAGTTTCTTTTGTTCCTTGGATGTCAACAAAAGACCAAAGAAATAAAGCAGAAAAATCATTTCTACCCTCAGCTGATGCAAGAAATAACTGTGGAATGCTCCAAGTGTTTGGATGTCCCTGTGTGAAGGAATAAGGATGAAGTGGCTCCAACAGTGCAAATGGAATTAAGATCCAACAGTGGCAGCTCAGTGAAGGCAGGGCTGAGTCATGACATTTTCTACATAGACATAATTTTCCTAAATAAAAACATTAATCAAAAACCAGAGCTGCATTCGAGATCAGAGAATGCTTTTATTTACTTTTTAAATATGGTTTTTTTGATCTATAAAACCCCCAGTGTGCTGCTGAAGCTGATTATCTTGTAATTCACCCCTTGAGGGTGACAGCTCTTCCTGTCACAGGGGTTTTAAGGGTCCCAGGAGGATTATTCCCAATGTCCTCAGCCATGGGGAGAGGGGTGTTCCTGGTCCTTGGCTGGACTGTTCCATAAACCCCATGAGAATATTCAGGTGGAGGTGTTTAATATCTCACCTAAGGCTGCTCATACTTACTACTTAAACTTGGTGTTTTTCTGCCTCTTTCAAATTTTTTATTGTAACTTATGAAAGTGAACTTTTAGCAAACCTATGAGACCAGAGCTGGTGTGGAAGAAAACAGGAGGGAATATTGCTGTGCTTGTAGAAGAGCCCCTTGGGAGAAGATCTGTACTTGCACAGAGAAAAATTGCACCCTAAAAAAGATTCACACACTGGAACTGCAAATAGAATCGAGTTATCACACAGCAAACACAGGAAACTGCATTGGAAGAGTGCAGGGGAACAGCAGGAAAGGACAAGAAAAGTTGCTTCTCAGATCTAGGAAAAACTAAGCTCTAATTTCAGCAGTGTTGTCTCTTGAAACAAATACTTTTTCAGACAAATTGGAGGAATTCTGGCTCTTGTTTGCCTGGAAGAGTGTTTGCTTTTCTCAGAAGTGAAAAGATGTTGGAGTAACCATGTGTGTGCTGTGCTCCATCCCCTCAAACTGGACTGGAGTGTTGGGATATTAATTTGATTATTGAAGGTGACAGGACCTGATCCCAGCCTGGCAGCTGCTGGGTGAGTCAGTGGTGTCCTACTTTGTACTCAATTAAAAACAGGTAGACTTAAGCTGGGAGATGTAACAATTGGTGCTGATCAAAACCATGAATGTTTTATTTGACTTCTAGTAGGGATTTTAAATCAATACTCATCTGCTCTATTAAATAATGCAACTGAATCTACTGCAGAGTGACTGTCTGGATGAATTCCAGACATTAGTTTTTTTGATAACCTGTGTGATATTTTGCTTTTTCTTTTTTGAAGGAGTGGACCAAGATAATCCTCTTCAACTTTGCAGTTAAGTGTGACCACATTTGTGGTTACAAGACTTGTTTTTCCTGGGTCATGCTTTTCCCAAATATTGCTGTCACTCCAGTTCTTATCACTGAGCCAGCAATGCATTTTACAGCTGCTGAAGCAGCCACTTGTCCATATAAATTTGATGCTTGCTCCTTGATAAATCTAGATATTGCCTTTTGTTTGTAATAAAATTAAATCAGCTTACCCAGACTGATGATCCTACTCCACGGCTCAATTTTTTTACTTTAATTTTGCATTGCCTCGAGGCTGTTTTATTATACAATGAACACTTTAATATTTTTTTATGCTTCATGTTCTGACTCACTGAACCGAAATCCTATGATAAATGACTATTGTATGACACTTTGACTGCAATTTCTTGTAACTAAATGCTTCTGATTTGTTTCATATAACTAATACATTACACAGTTCTTGCTGCACTAAGAAGCTTAAGTAATTCAGAAGAGCTTTGGTTGCATTGGACAGAAGAGGTTTTGTGATGGAAACAAAGCCCCAACAGCTGGAGGGGAGCAGGCAGCTCCTTCTCCAAGTCCCCAACACAGAATTTGGCTGAGCAAATGAACCTGGTTCTGGATTTCTCTTTAAAACCCTGGATGCTCCCTGAGTGATACTTATTCCTCATTTCTGTCTTCATTTGCAGTGCAGGAATGTTCTCCAGCATTAATGAAATCCATTTATTTGGGGCATCATTGGCATTTCCAAATGCCCCGAAAGCATTCCAGGCCTGCTGGTCTGTAGAAATGGATCTGCAATCTCACCAGTACTTAGAATGCTTGGAGTCACACCATGTCTCTGAGTATGGGCCTGGTCATTAGTATTTTAGGGCTTCATTAGGTGAGAAATAGCTCAGCTGCAAACATCTGGCACTGCAGCTCCCAGAGGAACCACTTGCCTTCAAGCCCCAGTTAAACAAATCACTGGAGCCACGGTGGGGACACAGAGACCTCCAGCTATGGCTCATATTCAGTGTCAAATCACAAAGAACAACCCCAAAGTGCAACTTCTTATTTCACTAACAACCTTTTGCTGCTCAAGCAACAAACCTGAGTGGATCTACTTTGTGGGCAACATGTCATTTCCTTTTCACGAGAACAAGTGTCCCAGCTCATTGTGCAGGTGAACATCGTGGGGTTTAGAGGATCATCCTGGCCAGGAGCAGCAGTTTTCCTGCTTAGTTTTCCAGTGAAAACTGATTGTTGTGTGTTGGAGATGGAACTGGGCCACGTTTCTCTTTGCTGACTGAGCTTTGAGACTCCTCCTCATGCAGGAGTGTGCTCCCAGTGTGCAGAGCCCGGGCAGGAGGGGGCCTACAATTAACTCCTCCTTTAATTAAAAACTTAAGCTACACACTCTTTCCTGCTTTATTTGGTAATAAACCCAGTTGCAATAAAAGATTTTTATTTGTTAAGAAGCCCAGTTCCCACAAAAGGCTGCATTTTGAGCTTGCACAGCATGGGGAGCACCCACAGAGTAACTCCTGGGTGTACAAGTGTGTGGCATTCTCATCTCAGGGGGTGATTTTCTGGACTTTTTTTAAGCTTCTGTTGATTGAAGGCTTTACATTTCCAACAAGACTTTGAATCAAAAAGGGTTAAACTTGCCTAGATGGTGTTAGGCAGATTCAGAAAACGGCTCCATATCCCCCTGCTGCATTTATAGCTTGATTTTGCAGTCTGTACGTGCCTGTACAATGCAACTGGCTTTACCCCAAGAGCAATCAAACACACAAACTACACAGACAAAAATGGCTTTTAATTTTTCACAGGTATCTTTGAGTTCAAGCAGGATGTAACCAGTTTTGGTCTCTATAAATTCTCCATAACTTTTTATGCAAAATTAAATGCTTGGTGCTTATTTTTGCAAACCCTATGAAGATTTCCTGTCCAAAATGCAGTGAAATAATTGGAAGTCAGCCTGGAAAAGTTTTAATTAAACCAAATCTGCAGTGAGGGGGGAAGGAAGACACGCAGAGGGTGCTCAGGGGTGTTGACTGCAGTTCTTGATCCACCTCATGGCACTGGGTTTGCTTGTTCAGAGCGAGGATATCAGCATTTTCCCCAATTCAACCAAAAAGCAAATTCATTAGTGCCACGAGAGAGTAATTATCAGATTGTCCACAGGTAGTTATGCAGTTAATGACCTGAAGATGGGAGTGTAATTAAAGCCTTCCCTCGGCAGCTTCCTGAACTCTAATACACTTCCCTGGCTCTTCATTTATGTTCTATTCATTAAAACTGTTCAGATCATTAACTCATTAACAACTGCAGAATGCAAATGCTGGGAACTAGAGGGAATTGAATGTCTCCTTGGTTGTGAAGTATGTTCTAAAGCTGGGGGGACAATTTTTTACAAATGCTATTAGAGTGGTTCTGTCAATGAAAGAAGCTCCTGGAAAAAAAAAGTAAAATTAAAGCTAACAAGAATTAATATTTCACCATTAAAGAGCCAACCCAGCCACCAGACAAGGGATCAAAGAGGAACATATCAGAATGCTGTTCTAAGAGGAAGTTTTCTCAACTTTTTTGAACTAAAGGACTGATCTTGCCCTTTTTTTTCTACTTCTTTCTTCATCAAGAAAACACTATTTTAGAGCTATTTGATTTCCTCTGGTTATTCAAAGTCTTTTTGTAGCCAGGAGACAGGTTGGATAACTGGGGTCCCAAACATGGAACTGCTGGAGCAAGTCCAGAGGAGGCCAAGAAGTTGATAAGAGGACTGGAGAACCTTCCCTGTGGAGAAAGGCTGAGAAGGTCGGGGCTGTTCAGCCTGGAGAAGGTTGTGGAGACATCACAGCACCTTCCAGGAGCTGAAGGGGCTGCAGGGAAACGGGAGAGGGACTGTTTACAAGGATCTGGAATGACAGGACAAGGGGAATGGCTTCCCACTGCCAGAGGGCAGGAGAGATGGGGTATTGGGAAGGAATCCTCCCCTGGGAGGGTGGGCAGGCCCTGGCACTGGGTGCCCAGAGAAGCTGTGGCTGCCCCATCCCTGGGAGTGTCCAAGGCCAGGTTGGAGCCACTTGGGACAGTGGGAGGTGTCCCTGCCCAGGGCAGGGGTGTTGGAATTAAATGATCTTCAAGATCCCTTCCATCCCAAACCATTCTGGGATTCTGTAACTTCCAGGGAGAAGGACTGGCCTTAGTGAGCACCAGAATTCTGGGAGCAGCCCTTGCCATTCCATGATGGTTCTGAGCATCCCTTCTGAGCTCCTGAGGGCCAGGATTCCAGAACAGCTCCACTCCCACTGCCCTGATTTCAGGACAATCACTGCTGAATGGGAGATTTTTGGGTATTTTTTGGCAATCATTAATTTTTTTATACCCCAAATTTCAGTCTTTGAAAGGAAAACAAGAGGTTTCTCTCTGTCACTTTTGCTCAGTGGCAGAAAAATAGTAAGAGGGGAGGTAACATTGTAGTAATAAAATAGTAACCTCAGCATGTTGCTTTCTATATTGTGACATATCTGGGCTGCTGTTACTCATAATTAAGTCATTGGAGGGATATAAGTCCCCCCAGGTCAGATCAGTGGCTTTTTTCCCGTTCAGTTCCCTTTAAAAAGTGCCTATACTTGTCCAAGTATCATAGCAAAGAAGTTAATTAACAGGGCACTTAATCACATTTCTGGGCACCAATACATCAGGCACAGATGTCATTCTCATTAATATCCTCCAATATTTATATTTTCCAAGACTCTGTAAAAGTGCTGCTAATGGACTTGAGAAGAAGAGATCATTTCCTTGCTGAACCGAGTCTGTGTGATGGAGTGCTCAGCCTCTGGTAACAAATGAATGCAACAACCTTTAAATCCTTTCTGTAGAGACAAATGAATGGATTTCTCATCAGAATATTGCTGGAAATGTAGACAGGCCAGTGCATCTCTGTGCCTTTGTCTGCATGAGTCAGATTTACAACACTGCACTGGGAAAAAAAAAAATACAAAGGGCTGTGATGACAAGTTGATAAACAAGTTAAAATAATGCAATTTGCACTGTGCCATTTGTATGCTGTCAGTGCACACACAGCTCCAAAAATCACCGTGGGTAAATCCATTAGAGGCCTAAATGGTGCTGCTGGGGACACCGAGTCCTGATGGCTCCTCCTGCTCCCCAGCCCTGAGCCATTGCCATGGCAGAGCTGCAGTGGAGATGAAAGTCACACTTCTATTCCAGTGCTGCTGACATTTAAATGTGATGTCAATGTTACATCTCATCCTAATTTCCAAATCCCTCGTGCTAATAGTGCTTAAGCCTTAATTGCACATTTAATCATTAGAATTACAGAGTGGCTCTGGTTAAGTTAGAGGGGAAAATGCAATGGGCAAAGATACCCCAGCAAATCAACGAGGAGAGACACAGAAAAGAAGTTATTTTCTATTTTACAGAGAATGTTAAACGTGTTTTTCAACCAATCAGCACAAATTATGAAATATGAGATCCCTCTAAATATCACTTTTGTGCTGCTGAATGTTCTGTGCTCACTGTAATTAATTATCTAAAATTACCAGTTTATCTACAATCTTGGTGTCCAAAGGAAATGCTGTTATGAATTAAACTCAAGCAATGAATTCAGAGTTTTCTGTAGCTGGCTGGGTTTTTTTAAAGCTCTGCACACCAAAAATCCACCCCACAGAAGAAATATTCTGTGCTTGAAGGGAAAGACAGATTTTTAACTTGATAATTAAAATACTTGACTTCAAACAGAAAATCAATCCTATCTCCAGGCTCTCTGAACCCAACATTTTGAGACTGCCAATGGACTTGCCAAATTATTTCAGTCACCAAGGAAATGAAAGTTAGAGAATTTGTGAGATAATGACCTGAAACTGGAGCTAAAATAGTCAGGAATGTGCAGTGTTAATGCTGAGACTCAGAACTGCAACTCCTGTATCAGTGCCTGGATCTGCAGCAGAGAAAAGCCAAAATAAGACTTTAAACAAAGGCCAGAGACAAGAGAGTAATTCTTGCTCCATGTGTTACCACACATTTGTTGCTGTTGCTCAGTGGAAGTCCTTTGGTTGGTGTGGAATATCTAACAAATAAACCCCTGGTTCCATAACTCGACTGCCAGCTACGACCACTTTGTTAAAACTGAGTAAAAATAGATCTCACTTTGTCTGAAAAAGTTGTTCTTTTTGCACTGAAAAGCGATTTGTTCATAAAAAAATTTTAAGAGCTTTTTATAGAGCCCAGAAGTATGAAACTGCTCTGGAGGCTGACCAAAACCAGGATGAATAACACAAGCTCATCCCATTTCTGACAGTGGGAATAGCCTTGCTTTTGTATCCAGCTGAATTCCAAGAGTCTCCACTCTGAAAATTGATCCCACTGCTTCCAGTTTAACTGCCACAAACCCCAGCTGGTGCTGCAGGGAAAGCTGAAAGGAGAAGTGCAGGTGGTTCTGACCCTTTGGCAGTGACCAGTGGGACTGTAGAGAGGAGCAGTTCTGAACCCCAGCATGGTTGGGTTGCATTGGGCTCCTCAGACCCTCCAAAGCCCAGGCTGAGAATGCCATCCACTCCTTCCCAGGAGCAGCTGGGAAGTCAGGGAATCTTGGAACCTCTGCCCTGTGAGTTCTCAGTGCCATTTGCTTTGGTACCAGCCCAAACCATGGCAAGCCTTTGCTGTCAGCAATTCCCTGCTCTGGTCACACCAGTGTCACCCTGCTCCAGGTTCTGCTTCTCTCTTTCCTTGAAGGTTTTCATTTCACTGCCCTCCTGACATCCCCCCTCTTTTAGTTCCCCAAATAACATCAGACTTGGAAATCCAAGGTACACCCCCAGCCCAGTGGAATGTACTGTATGATCCTCCCAGTTTAAAATCATTTAAAAGATCTCCCTCCCTTGAATTGGGGTGAGCAAGGAAATCTCTCCTGAGCTCTGTGCATTATCAGTAGCAAATCTGTACTTTCTTGTATAGAAAATTAGATGGAGTATCTACTTTACAGACCTTTAATTTAATCCAGAGCCTGATACCATATTGTCTCCAAGCTTTAATTCTTAATAAAAAAAGAACCAGGAGAGATGGACAGGTTGTGTTAATAGTATTTGACAGTTCCTTGTCCAAGAGAACACCCTCCAATAATGTTATTCCCAAAGTAGCAGGGATTTTCCTGGCTAACATATGTTGGGAATTAAGATGACTAATGACAGGCTGTGATCCACAATGACATGCCTGGTGTCCTCCTTCTGAGCCCACACCTCCCAAATCAGCCTCACAATCAGTTCAGGATTTTTTGGGGGGATGATGTTCTCCTGTGGGACAGTTATGAGCAAATCAATGTGACTTAAAACTCACAGAGAGCAGGTTTAGATGGGATTTGAGGAAGGATTCCTTGGCTGTGAGGGTGGGGAGGCCCTGGCACAGGTTGCCCAGAGAAGCTGTGGCAACCTGGGATAGTGATTTCTGAATTGTTCCTGTCCTCTTTCCTAATTTACAGGAAAGATGTGCTGCTAATACTGAGAGTTAAAGTGCAAAACTTTTAAAAAAATTTGTTTTTCTGACAAATCCCATCTCTGCTGCAATTTAAGCTGAACCAGGAGTCAAGAGGCCTCTGCTGACTGTATTTCTCATGAAAAAAATTCTACTGGTTTTATCCAGGACAGCAGAATTTGGGTTGGTTTTTTTCCCTTTTTTTGATTTGTCCATAGTAATGAAAATGGCACTTTTCACATCCTGCCTTTTCTGTGTTTTCCAAATTGAGGGAACAAAGCAAATCCTGAGAGTCTGTTTTGAGGGCCTGAATGGATACCTACAGCACACATACATGTCTCTTCAGCAAAGCCCCAATATATTGCATTTTTTAATAATTTCAAGATCAATTTACCAGTTCAACCACTTGATTCTTTCTTAGTATTTGTCACAGTATTTTTTTCACTGGCTCTGGACAGACCTGTGTGTTTTCTAGGCCTTTTATTCCCTCTGACTGCCCAGCAGAACAACATTAAAGAGCTTTTGTATTATTTATGGAGCTTCTGCCCAGATCCCCATAATGTCCCCTGGATCTCCCCAAAGCCTGTGGTGAGTTTTCTTCATTTATAGCTGTTCTATAACTTTAACTGTTTGCTTGGCTTGGATTAAGTATGGAATAGGGGTTTTTTTGGGTTGTATTCAGAGCCCTGATTGTAGAGCCTTCCTAAATCCATTTTGCTGTGAGTTATGGAATTCCCAGGAGCTGGAGGCACAAATCAGGCAGCCAGGGGCTCACTGTGTTCATGCAACAATGGTTTGAGACAAAACCCTGCCAAAACAAGCAGTGAGGATCCCACAGCCTGTGGGTCATCTTTGGGAGGGGGTTAAAGTCAGTGAATGGGATCACCCACAACATTCACAGGGGTCAATGTCCCTCACTGTGCACTCACCATTCTGGTACCTATTTGCTGGAAATAAACCCCCAAACCTTTACAGGAAACAAGTGATCTGATCTGCTCCCTGCTGGAGACTTCTGAACCCTGGGGGAGCTCCTGGGCACTCAGCACTGGCTCCATTTCCACACAAATCCTGCAGAAAATTCCTGGATATTTTTTTCCAACATATCCCAAACAATGCAACAAACTTTTCTTTTTTGCATCTTAAACAAGTTAATACCTAAACAGGACATGATTCCTTAGGATAAAGTAATGGGGTTGTGGTGCAGTCTTGGGAAAAAAAAGAAGAGGAGGAGAACATCATCAGTTCTGTTGTCCCAGAAGTCCAAAACAGGCTGGAGAATGGAAAAGTCCAGCACTGTTCTGGTCCAATTATTTAATCACTGAACATTTTAGTGCATGTCATAAGAAAAAACATGTTCACCTTGAACACAAAGGTTTTAATTAAGCAAACAGAATTACATCCTTTTTCAGAATTATCTAGTGAGCTCTAAACCCACCTTTTTACTTTGTACCTGCCACTCTTGTGTATCAAACAATCAAATAACTCTTAAATCTCATCAAATGAAGTCCCAAAGTCATTGAAGAGATAATAAACTGGGTTACACCACTCTCCTGCTATACAGTTAAATGTCTTTCATATATCTTTAAGTGGTTATTAATCTCTGAATTAGTTTAGAATACATTAACCTTCAAGGTAAATTAGATCAATCAAGAAAATGACTCACAAGACTGGGTCTATCTTTTTTGCTCAAATTTGGAGTGTGTGCCAAGAATTCAACAGCATTCCAATGCAGCTTTTCCCTGAAAGTCTGACATTTGTCATGGAGAGGGGCTGGACATTCATAATCTTGATGGATAAAGTTGTTCCTTAGGAAAAGAGGAATCAATGGGAACAAAATGTTTACAATTGTGCAGATTCTGCTGGAATGTGGAATGACAGGAAGCCAGGAAATGAGGCGCCATCATTTATTTCCCATGGATTTCTCTAAGCCTTGTTTAATTGTGGAAGTGGCTGAAGAGCTGAGTCTGTTCCATTTCTGCACAAGGCCCACAGCCCACACCCTGCTCACACCAAAACTGCTTCAACATTTGATTGCAGATCTTACAGAAACCAGAGGTTTAAAGGCTCCTGTGGAACATCCCACCATTACAGGTACTGAGTTCATCTCAGAACCTCAGAGTTCAATGTTTAGCGTTTGATTTCTAAAGGAATGAGAGAGATATTGTGAATATCAACCCTGAGCAGCTACAACACCCACCTGAAGTCGAGTGGGTTTTAATTTTGAGTGGTTTAAGCCAATAATTTATTGAGCTGTTACAAAAGCTCCCTGGGTAACTGTACAAGGCAGAGCTGACATGTCACTGAGACAGACTCAGGCTTTATTTTTACAGCATCCTTCAGGTCCCAGCAGGGATCAGTGGCACCCTTTCCAAGGCCGGATCCCAAACCCACACTTCCAACCCTTCCCTGGGAGAGGTGGCACCAGAGGAGCCCTTGCACAGCTTTTGTAGTGGCAACACACTGAAAATTGATGACTTCAAACCTTTCCTTTGGCTGCCAAGGGGATTATTGTATTAAAACTTCAAAGCCTGGATCAGAACACCTGGAAGCAGGAGATGTGCAGAGCTGATAGGTGACATATTGACTGGATGTGCTTTAGAAGTGGACAAAAAAAACCCCAAACCATAAATGACAGCAACTTTTAACACCAATGAGTGACAAGAAAATGCAGGTATGATTTGCAAAGTGACACCTGAAAGGAATTAATACTGAATATTGGCTCTGGTATGCAAATGCTGCAAATTAAACACCTGATTTAGGAAGGAGTTTTGCTGTTACCAAACTTGTGAAATATTTTATAGTCCTACTGTTTTCAGGGAGCAGCCTGGGATGTCATGGACTCTCCAACAGTGTGAGGGGCAGCAAAGGATCTGTGTCATGACTGTGTCAGTGCTGCTTCTGGGCATGGAATCACGGAATCAGAGAATGGATTGGGCCTTAAAGACCATCCCACCCCACCCCCTGCCCTGGGCAGAGACACCTCCCACTGTCCCAGGTGGCTCCAACCTGGCCTTGGACACTTCCAGGGATGGGGCAACCACAGCTTCTCTGGGCAACCTGTGCCAGGGCCTGCCCACCCTCCCAGGGGAGAATTCCTTTCCAATATCCCACCTAACCCTGCCCTCTGGCAGTTTGCAATCACTCCCCTTGTCCTGTCACTCCAGTTCCTTATAAAAAGCCTCTCTCCATGTTTCTTGCAGCCCCTTCAGCTCCTGCAAGGCCACAATGAGGTCACTCCAAAGCTTCTCCTCTCCAGCTGAACAATCCCAGCTCTCCCAGCCTTCCCTCCCAGCAATGCTGCTCCAGCCCTCTGCTCATCCTGAGGCCTCCTCTGGACTCTCTCCCACAGCTCCATGTGCTCCCTGTGCTCCCCCCACTTCCACTGGCCATGAACAATCCCAAGCTGCTGAACTGTGCAGCAGAGAAGGGAGATCTCTCCCCCACAGCTAATCCCAGCTTCTCCTGAGCCTGGCTGGGTGACTGAGCACAACAAATGCAGGCAACCAGATCCCATTTTGGAGCAAATCTCCCCCAAATTGCAGCCATCCAGCAGCAGGGCCACAAAAACCTGCTCCTCAGCCCTGGTGAGCTGTTCTGCACCTGCTGGGATAATGTTCCTCCTTCATCCCAATTACAGAGATTTGAGGAAAAGCTTTGTCCTTGTGCATCTTGGATAAAGACAGCACTCCAGAAATCTTGCTGCAATTAAATACCAGTTTGAAAGTGCCTGCTGTAATTAAAAATATGTCTGTTTCTTTAAAACAAATCAGTTTTAATTTGCATCCTGATTGAAAGCCTATTAAATATAGTGATAAATGCTATCTGAGAGGTGATTTAAAATCTTGACATCTACATGATGCTCTACAAAGCTCTTAAAACACTGACTAATTCCCCCTTTGCAACAGCTGAGACAGGTAAGGAAATACAGCCAGCTCATCAGAGGGGGAAAAGAACTGAACAGAAACTTCATTTAAAAATAATTCAAAGCACAGTGATTTTGGCTAAAGGTTCATTTTGTAGCTTATTTTAAAAGAGCAAGTTTTAATATATTTGGGTTTTGTAGCAGCATTTTTCTGCAAAGTGCACAGTGTAAAAACCAATAATATAAACGTTACCCTGAACATCTCCACTGCTCTTCAAGAGCCTCAATTATCACAATTACTTCTCTTAAGCAGCACATCCATAAAAAACATGTGAACACTTTTCCAATCCCTCCAATGTGAGCCAAGACTTGTTTAAAAGCTTTCCCAGAGGCTGCTGGACATCACTGACAAGTTTAACACAGTTGCTGAGAGACCTTTTCAGCAGCAAACTGAAGCTTTTGTGGATGAACTTTTAAAAGCAAATATTAAACAAGTGGGGGAGGAAGAGCTTTCACAACAGAAATGAAACAAAGTTTTATTACTGTCCCCCCAAGTGTTAATAAAAAGCAGAGTTGCCATCAGTCCTTGGCCATGTGTGCTGAGATTTGTAATTTTGATTTCATGTCCCACCTTTGTGCACCCAAGGGCAGGCAGGTCATCTACAGAAATATATTTTCATGTGCAAGAGGTTCTTGTTCAAAGGGCAGCCCTTGCCCATAAATGTGAATTAAACCAGACTCATGTCCAGATGCTCCAAACTCTAAAGATAATTAAAAAAACAACCCAAACCTGTCACTTTCCCAGAGCATTTTAAGCCTGGGGTGCACAATCCTACTTCCTACAGACAACAAGGCAAGAAAATCATCCAAACCTGGGATGAGGGACTCGTGTTCCGTGCTGGAAGGGGTAAAACTTGACTCTAAAAACCCTCTGAACAATGTTTTTCCTCACCTGTGCTGGGCTGTGTTGAGAAAGCAGTTTTTCCTCTTGCTGAGGAAATCCTCCCTGGCCACTGTGTTCTGTGCAGCTGATGTTTAATTACAAAATAATTTGGTTTTCTGCATGACTCACCCCATCTAAATAAAGACAAACTTGGTTGTAAATAATTTCTGTCAGGCCTCATTATGCCTTTCTACATCCCTATTTTTTCTCTTTCATGAATCAGACTATTAGAATAACATTAGATAAATTATCTGAGCCACTGACTCATGCAAAGCAAACTGCTCAGTTCTGTTGTTCCTACAGAAAATAGGGCTTTAGGAGCCACAATCCAGTATTTTTTGCTCCTTGAAGTGATAGTTATGACCACCCAATTATCTGGATTTTGGCCACACATCACATCCTCTAATTCCTGAGTAATTATCCACCAAATTCCTGATGTGGAGTGTAAGGGGCTCCAAGGATCTGCCCTACAAAAGTGATGTGCAATAATGGAGAGCTCATCATGTGGAAAACACTTTTCCACCAGTGACAAACCACCAGTACAGTCATTACACCCCATGTTTTCCTCAGGTTTTCCCAACTTCCTTGGGAAAGCTGGGGAGTCTCCTTGACAGCAGGCACTGGAATCAACTGTATTTCCAAGTTTTGCTGCTTTAATTGCTGCAGCCAAGGGACAGGTCAGTCCTGGGGGGCAAAACCAAACCTCCATTGAAATTGTATTTTAATCCAAAGGTGGAGCTGAACAGAGAATTCAATCACCAGTGATTGAATGATTCAGGACATGAGCATCAGGTTTTCATGGACTCCTGTGACCTGAGCAAGAGAATTGGAAGGCAAACATCACTGAAGAAAGAATCTCCCAAAAAATAGAAGGTAATTAAAAGCTGGGGTGTCAAACAGAAAAAAGGCCAACTGAGAATCAATTGAAAATATTCACAAGGGAGGAGAAAGGTAATTGCTGTCAAATACCTTCAATCTACAAATAAACTTCTACAATGGCAACTTGGAGATAAAAAAAGTGTTTCCTGCATGTTCTATTTTACATCTGTAAAATATGGAAGGAGAGCCTGACACAGCTCTTCTCTAAACCACAGCAGTCCCTCAGACTGGAATCAGCAATGACTGAGCCTGAGATCCCTGCAGCCAAAGTTTCACCCCCCCAAAACCAGCAGAGGCACTTCCAGCCTGGCGTGGGCTTGCCAAAAACTGGGATTCCTGGTTCTTTGATGCCATCTGCTGGGAGCTGCTCCTTATGGGGCAAACTCCACCACTTTTCATCTGGAAAAAACCTCATTTTTACATTTTACAAGTGCATTGGATGTTGGATAAAACATCAAATTTGCCACAGATAGATCAGCAGAGTTTCCATGGCTGCAACACCACATGGTACTTCAGAGGAGCTGAACCGTTCCCTCAGGAAATAAAGGAAAACTTGGGGATGTTTCCTGAGGCACAGGCTTGAATTAAAACCACAACCAGCTGGAAAACAAGGCTAAAATTCTGCTTAGTTATGGGCAGGGTAATTGTACACTGACCACTGGAATTCCTGCAGGAAAGAAACTTGGGAATTGCCAGGATTAGCCCCGGGAGAGCAGAGATTTTGGGACTTCCAGTTGGATGGAACTCCACAAGTGCTTGGGTTGAGGTGTCAGATCTCCCCAAAACCACTTCCAACACCAGAGAGAACAAGTGGGTTTTTCTCCCTCCACGTTCCCAGTGTTTGATGCACAAGTGGCACATGAGATGTGTGATCATCATTCCATAAAACAGACTCACCCTCTGATTATTTAGATTAACAAAACCAGCTGCAGATTAATATTTGGCCAACTGAATTCTCTGTCCACAGTTTTGGGAAATAGCTGAAAAAGATGATTGAAGTGTGTTAAGATTTAAGTTTTAAAAGGTGGAACAACTCATTAATCAAAGCAGCCAAAGTCCAGAAGTGAGACAGTGAGGACTCAGCCATTTAAAAATGACAGGCAAACCCTGTGTGTCACAGAGAAGCTTTTCCCAAACACCTGCCAAGCAAAAATTCCCCATTCCTGGTCTTTTGACACTGAAGCATTTTCAGGAGTGGAAAACAAGACCAAGGGAAATACAACAGGAGCTTGACTTTATTACTTTAATACACAGTGCAAATATCTCAGTCTTGATGCTTTACCAACAGGATGAAGCAAAAGCTTTCCTGTACAAATAAATAACTGCAATAACCAAAAGAAGAAAGTTCTTATTAAATAGATAAAACTCAAGACAAGAAAGTTAAAAAAAAGGAAAAAAACTGGAAAGTGGTGGATTTTTTTTTCAATTGGAACAATGTTATCAAAACACTCCATAAACTAAAGAAAAGCTGTACGTGGTACTTAGAAAACCTTTAACTGTCCTCAGCCTCGAGGTTGATGTTATTTCCAAACTTGGCATAGAGCTGAACTTTGAGGTCAGACAAGACCCCCTGGATTGACTCCACCCTGGACTCCAAGGCTTCAATTTCTTCCTGCAAACTTCTCTGGAAAACAGAACAAAACCCCCCTGAGCCATTTGCAGGCACAGAACCAAGAGGTGCCCCTTTGCCAATTCTGCAGGATTTATTCCCACAGCCCAAAACTCAACTCCCAAGGCCCAAAACTCAGCCCCCAAGGCCCAAAGCCAAATGCCAGCCCTTGGGAATGTCAGAGCTTCCCAGGAATGCTCCCATTCCAAGGGGCTCCCAGACTAACCTTGGCCTCCTCCAGCATCTCCTGGGTCTCCTCCTGGGAATGGCTGATGAAAACATCCCCAATCTGGTAGGGGATGAGGAGGGAATCTGCATCATCCAGCAGCAGGATGTCATCACAGGCATCTTCCAGGTTCTGAAGTTGTTTCTAATTATCAAGACATAAAAAGAAAGTCTTTCCATGGATTTGGGACAAAAATCCCACCCACCCTCAGTTCCAGAGCTGAGTCCTCATCAGGGTTAGACTGGATCCAGGGGGAAATCCTGATCAATCCTCATTATCTCATCATGAACTGTCCAGGCACAGGAAACACACATTTAAATTTCACTCCAATCTGACATGTTGTCCCACAGGATTTTTTCATTTAGGTAGAACAAAAAAACCCCCAAACCTAAAATGACAAATGTGAGTTATTTGATTGCTCACAGTCCCAGCACCTTTGGCCATCAATGGAACACCAACATAAAAAGGAGCATTTTTATAAAAGTATCTTATCAGGTAAAACAATTACAGAAATAATAATAATTACAAAATAATAATAATAGTTACAAAATAATAATAATTACAAAATAATGACAGGAAACATTTTGTGCCAGTACCAGCAGTTTTTAAAAACTGCACAAACTATTTAAAACCAAAGCATTGCTTAAACTTACACCAACCCACAGCCTCTGTTTTGTGTGTTACAGCTGAAAATTAATCTTGGCCAGAGAAAAACGAGTGAGATCTGAAGCCAACTCACCTTTTTCACTTCTATTTCCTCTTTCAGCTCTGTGATCCTGCTGGTATTTCTTGCAAACTTGTTGATTTTCTGTTGATCCTCAAAGGTGACATTGACATCCTCAGCAGCCTGCAGGGAGCAGAGGGCAAAGGGAACATTTCCGACATGAATTCCAGCCTTTGGCACATTTTATAGGATTTGGTGTCCTGGGATGGAGATTTTACCCCCCCTAAAGTGTGACCACAGAGACTCCCCGAGTTCCATTTCTGAATTCCCCCAAGGAATTCAAGGGATGGAGGGACCGGGCACAGGGAAGGGTTTCCCATTGCCAGAGGGAAAGGAGAGGCGGGATGTGGGGAAGGAATTGTTGGCTGGGAGGGTGGGGAGGCAAATTCCTCCGGGAAGGGAACAGATCCCACAAAAAAAGGAACCAAACCCCACAAAGAAGGGATCCAACCCCCAGGAAGGGAACAGACCCCACAAGAAGGGAACAGAACCCACAAGAAGGGAACAGATCCCATAAAAAGGGACCAAACCCCACAAAGAAGGGATCAAACCCCCCGGGAAGGGAACAGATCCCACAGGAAAGGAACAAACCCCCCGGGAAGAGATCAAACCCCACGGGAAGGGAACAGACCCCACAAAAAGGGATCAAATCCCACAGGAAGGGAACAGACCCCTCGGGAAGAGACCAAACCCCACAAAAAGGGACAATACCCCTCGGGAAGGGACAAAACCCTACAAAAAGGGACCAGACCCCGCAGGAAGGGATCAAACCCCACAGGAAGTGATCAAACTCCACAGAAAGGGAACAGACCCCACAAAAAGGGACAAAACCCCCACAAAAGGGAGCAGAGCCCGCCGGGCCCGTCCCGCACTCACCGCCTTCTTCATGGTGGCGGCCATGCTGGCGGGGCCGAACCATCCCCGGCCCGCGCGGGGGGGATGATGCGGAGCTGGGGAAAGGAAGGAAAACAGGGAAAAGCTCCTGGCAGCGGATACTGGGAGGAAATCGGGAATTCCAACTCTTCGCGCTGAAATCAACGTGGCGAAAAAACCAGAGGGGACAAGGGGCACGGAATGAAGGTGAGATCATCCCCCCCACCCCCGGATCTTGGTACGGCCCGGCCATAAAGTGAAGGGAGCGCTGGAACCGCCAGGGGGCGCCAAGAGCCGGGAATGGGATGGGGCGGGATGGGATTAATGGGATGGGATTGATGGGGTGGNGCGGGATTGGGGGCGGGGCCTGTGTGCAGACCACGCCCGTATGAAGGCGTGAGCCAGGAGGGGGCGTGTCCATATCGCGATTTTTCCCGCTCTGTCGCGGCTCTGTGGCGATGTGGCGCTGCTCCGGCCTGGCCGGTGACGCGCAGGTATCGCCAGCGGCCCCCCCCGGCCCGGGGGGACCCCGAGGAGGAAGAGGAAGAGGGGAGCGGGTTGTGTGGCGAGCGGGGCCCTGAGGGGCCACAGCGGGATGAGGGGAGGGCAGAGACACCCCTGGGCTGGGATGGGAAGGGATGGGATGGGGTGGGATGGGGTGGGGTGGGATGGATGGATGTGAGGGCTCCCCACTGGTGGATTTGGGGGATATTTAAACTGGAAGAATGTGACAGCACTTCCTGAGGCTCCTGGGGACTCTGAGCAGCTCCTCTCCAAGTTTGGGTTCCTGCTTTTTTCCTCCTGGAGACGGATCTTACACCAGTGCTGTTCCCCTTTATTTCATACTGGAGCTGGGTTTGGAGCTCTTGAAGTAACTGCTTTTGGCTGAATAAATCTCAGAAAGTCACAACTACTCCTGGAAAAGATTGCAGTAGGTTTCAACCTTAAAAACTTCAGGGGTAACACAGAAAAATATACTATAATATTATATTCTGTAATACCTACTGAAGGAAATATTTTGTGGGTTTGTTTTTTGGGGTTTGGGTCTTTTTTCAGTTGAGAATGGCTGCTCATTTCAAACCTCCCATTACAAATCAGTAAAAAAACCAGAACTGAAAAGAAATATTTTGGCTGGCCCTTGGGCTGACTGTTACATTTCATTTTTTGGTGCATCATTTTTACCTTGTTTCCCAATGAGGGAAAAAAATTAATCACAAACATTTTCCCTGGAGAATTATGTTATTAATAATTTATATAAAACATGAGGCCGTTTCTGGGTCTCTCAGAGAACAAACTCTCATCTCTTTGGTCATTCTCTTACTCTTCCCTCAGTCTTCTCTTCTCAAAGATCCCCCTAGAAAAGATAAAGCCTAAAGCAGGGTTATTTCCTCGGGTGGATTAACTGAATAATCGGAGTTAGTTCGGGGCCAATGCAATTTCCTTCAAGAGAAAAGGAGTGGATTTCGTAAGAATTTGATGACTCGAAGGCTTTGAAAAGAACTCTTTTTCTCCCACATGCTCAGGCAGGATTTGTGGGGTGAGCACGTTGCCAAGAGTAACTCACTGTAGACTTTTCTTATGTAAATAAAAGTGAAAACAGGGCACGAGTGCAAACATCCAGCGGTGGAGTAAGAGAAACCCACTGAACTCCCTGACCTCATTTCTCTTCCAGTTGCATAAAAGGACTTGCTCTTTCTTGTGCTGGTCCTTGTTGTTGTGTTTTGCTCATCTCACATCTCCTTTGTGGTTCTTTTCCCTATTTTCACCTTCCTTGCTTCAGCCTTTTGCAATCCAGCTCAGTGGGAAAGAGTCTTTGCTCCCTGAGTTGGGTTGGGTTGAATTACCAAACTCTTTTCCCCTCTCCCTGCAGTTACACAGAGTTTTCTCCTCTTTGAGCATCTTGGAACACTCACACATCAAGTGTTTGGTAACACAAAATGCATTGGAAATGGAGGAAATGGAGGTCAGGTGGTTGGTTTATGGGGGTTTAGCCTTTATGAGGTGGATTGTTTTTAGCCAAAGCCACATCAAATTATTAAGAAAACTATTTGAATTTTTGTTTTAAAGAAGTGCAGCTTCCACACCATGTAGGCACAGGGATGTGACATTCCCAGCGTGACTTATTGTGGAATAAAGGTCCCTCTGTCAGAATTCCCATGTCTTCTTGGACCAGCATTGCAGGGGAAATGGAGGTTAAAGGAAAAAAAATCCCCTTCCAAGGGTGTTCTTTTCCAAAAAGACATGCCAGCTCTTCATGATGCATCTCCTAAGTATTTACAGGTCAAATTCCCCCTGATCTGAAAGCTCTCCATTCTTTTGGGAGCTGAGGAAAGGAAGGCAGGTTTTCTCACATTTCCAACCTTGTTCTTTCAAAGAAAGAAAATCCCTCCTCTTTGTCAAAAGCCACATCACCATTTCACCAACCAAGCCCTCCTGTGTTTGTGTGTATCCAGCATTAATTAAATACATAAATTGCATTTGGGCCTTTCTGCAAGGCATCCCAAAAAACTCCCCCTTGTGTGAGGGAAGCTTCTCCTTGCCCTTCCCACAGAGGCTGGCAGGTGGTTCTGCAGTGCCAGCTGGAGCCACAGAGCCAGAGGCAGTTTCTGTTTGTGCCTGGGATGGGAGCTGGAGATTCCCTTTTGCTGGGAAATCCCTTCCATGCTTAAGCACATTAAAAGACCTTTACTCTGCCTTTGTGAACAGCATATTCTGTAAACACAGAAGTGCTTTATAATCCCATCATTCTGTCCCAGCAGAACAGTTGCTGTTGCTTCAGGCTGGGTTTATTTCAAATAAAAGGTAAGAGCTCTCTCTGCAAATCTGCCCTTCCTCCCCTGCTTGGCATCTCAGGATCAACAGGGAATATTCCACAGTCCAAAATATTAGCCCTGCATTTCTCTTACCCCACAACCCATCTTGTTCCATAAGTGTTTCTCGTGGTGGAACCTCTCTCAGTTTTCCAGGATTTTTTTGTGGTCTGTACTGGAAGTCTCTCTGTGGAGCCTTCAGCTGCAGCATCAGTCTTGCTCTTTGTTTTTACTTTTGTGCTTCATCTTCAGTGAAACCTGCTCATCAACCACTTGAAATCAGTCTTCACTTACACCCATAGAGGCAGAAATACTTTCCTTTCTAAGAGCAGCACAGTCAGTGGCAGTTTCTAAAGTCACCATGTATTTCTTCAAAAATACACCTCGTGAGGAGCAGCAAAGTCCTGTTCCCTCCACAACCATCATCCCACTGGAGTCTCAGCTTAATTTATTTGTCAGTGAATCTGAAGGTTCCAAACTCTCACAGACTGTCAGTAACGTGTCCTGTCTGCACTGTTACTCAGCATTTTTAATGGGTACAAATCTGCCTTTTTTCTCTATTTTTTTTTCCTTTGGATGAACAAAGTGTTGACAGGATCACACCAGAGATTGGGAGAAGACTCTTCTCAGAGACACATCAGCTGTGCCCATTTGCTACTTCACCAAAGGGGAGCAAGAAATACATGAAATGTTTTCCCAAGGGCCGTGGTGCTTCCAGTGGTTGTCCCTGTTGGAGCAAAGCCCTTCCCCAGGGAGGTCTGTGCCCAGGCCTTTGAGCTGAAATAAAGGGCAGGATTTCAGGCTTGATCTGATGAACCACTGATGCAGTTTGCTCTAATCTTTCCAAAAGCACTGAAGAGGAGGAAGCAGGATGTGGCCCAGGGGGTATTGAGTTCAGCCAAGCACAGTCCAAGTGCCTTTTCACTGACTAATGCCAAAGGGTGAGAGGGTTTTCAGATTTTCTTGTGGCTTTAATGAGGAGAATAGAAGCAAACTGCCCTCAGCTCACAGCAATTCACCAGTTAAAGTTCAAACTCTCTCTCTGGGGTTTTACAGAAGGAATTCTGGATGAACAGTATCTTTTACATATCTGTTAGACAAGGGCTGTTTCACCTTCCCCCCGGATGGAACAGCAACGCTCCATAATAATAACAACCATTAAAAATCTCCTATTTATTTGCCCTTTCTGGGAAATTTAGAGACCAGGAATTAATAGCAAATAGAAATCAGGGGCAAGATGATATGATACTAATAATTAGCACTCCTGCTCTCTGAACACTTGCAGAGGACACAGAAGGAATTAGCTGTAAATGGCACTGCCATCAGCAGTTGGGGCTCTGGGTTCTGCTCTGGCACCAAATTCACCTCCCAAACCATCTTTCTCAATGATTGGACAGAGTTCCAGGTGCTAAACTGAGAGCATCACCTTTTATCCTGGTATTTCAGGGGAATTTCAAGACCAAATATTCATATCTGTGAACCTCATTCTACAACACAAAAAATCATGGGAAGTAACATTCACAAAATTGTGCTTTGTGAGACTTTGTGATGTGGCAGCACAAGAAGTATTTCTTTTTGTAAGGGAAAGGTAAGAAAAACATCTTTTCTTTGACAAACTGGATGGTGGCATCTCCTCAGAAGAGGGGTTAGCAAGAAACAAGCATCTGTTTGCTTCCAAAAGCCTCTGTGTGAGGTCAGTTTTACCTCAGCAGAAACACATCCATCAGACTGAAAGTAAAAATGATCTGTGCACACATTACTGACTTAACCAACAAATCCAATAAATTGGGTGCATTTGAGTCTGATTCAAGGGCTTGTGTAACCAGCTTTAGCAAATTCTCTCAAGGAGTCAGACAACAGCTATTTTTACAGGCAATTAGACACTCACACAGTGACTAAAACCTTCAGATTCTACAAGTAGAGCTTTATTTGACATTTCAAATGTTGTTTAAATCACAGGGATGTTCAACATTTCCTGCATTTGTCAGCTTTCCTTGCTTTTAGCAAACAGATTTTGGTCCCTTACTTCCATTGTAGAGTTACTAATTCCCCTAAAACTGAAAATATTCATCATTTTTCAGTAGCATAACACAGCGTTTCTGTAAACAGAGCTAAAATCAACATTAATTTCCCAATGGGGAAAAAATCACTAAGAATTGGTGGTAGTCCAATATATTCTCTCAGAATCACAGAGTGGTTTGGGTTGAAAGGGACTGAAAGTCTTCCAGCTCCACCCCCCTGCCATGGGCAGAGACACCTTGATCCAAACCCATCCAGCCTGGCCTTGGACACTTCCAGGGATGGGACAGATTTTGGCAGCTCGTTCTGACTTCCCTCAATTCCCCCCTGGAATTGTTGAACACTAAAAAAGAGAAACCAGAACCTCCAGTTTCACCTTCTGTGGCACAACATCCTCCAGTGAAATTCCTGCCTCCTGGACGTGAACCACCACGTGCTTTGAAAGATTAAATGTTCTGACAGATTCCTTCATGCTACTGCTTTTTAAGCTAAATGTGCCTTCCCCAGAGCTGTGTGGAAGGTGATGAAAGCTTCTAGACTTGTGCCAAGGAGAAAAATTCAGCCTGGGACAGTTGTCCTTGCAGCATCCTCCACAAATCCTTCACTGCCACAACTCAGTTTTGCTCAGGACAATTTTGCTAGAAGGGACAAGGAACTGGGGAAGCCCAGAGAGTGACTCTAGCTTTCAGAAGGAAATGGAAGAGCCTGGCAAGTCCTGAGTGTTTCCAGAGCATCTTGTCCTGGATCTCAATTTCTTGATCTCTTCTCACCACTTTCTCCCTGTCTCATCCCCCTGCCTCTCCAGGGGATGAAATGTGTGGAGCATTCCTTGTTCATGTAAAGCAGATAATAAATATTTATTCACAGAAAAGATGGATCAGCTTTTTTCCTCTTCTTTTTTTTTTTTTTTTTTTTTTTTTTTTTGGGGAAACATTAATTTTTTTTTTTTTTTAGGGAAACATTAACTCTGCTTGATTTAGGTGGAGAAATCTCTTAATTTTCTTGACCCATGCACTTGTTCAGAGGCTCCCTCACTAGTTGGGTTTTGCAATGTTTATTGCAGAGGTGGATTTCTCCAAACAGGTCATGGCCAGCTGGGAGATTCCTTGGCTGCTGGAGTTTGAGCTGTTCATCTACCTGTGTTTTTCTAGATCCCTCTCTGAGGATTACCTGGCTCTGGGTTTGCTCAGCAGACCTTTATTCCCACACTGACACGGTCATCTTGTAGGAGTGTAATCATCTGGAAGTGAAGTGGGAAGAGTTTAGTGTTAAAAACCAACAGCTGAGTAAAAATATAATAAAGATTTCTTTTGCTTTCATTTCACAGTGAGGATGAGTAATTTGGAGATCTCAGTTTTCAAACACATTTTAGTTTCTCTTCTGTAGAATGGGAAATACTGTACTTTCCCATTTCCTAAGCTGAGGCTAAATTCATCAATATTTACAAACCTCTTAAAATCCTCAGCTGGAAAAAGACACAGAATTAAAAGTGTATAAACAAACATGAAAAAAAACCAACTAGAATTTGCAAGTTGTGTTCAGTTTGTCTTCCCCAGCATTGGGAAATACCTTATGGCAGAGACTCCCTGTGTCATCTACTCCTTCTCCCGAGGCACTTCAGCATTTTGTAGTATTTTAGAAAATGCAGGAGACTTCCCAAACATTTCAGGGACAAATTAGCAGATTTTAGGACAAAGAGTAGAGGCCAGGAATTGTGCAATATATGACAAAGCAAGCCTCCTGCAATCTCAGGTATTGAGAATGAAAATCCAGCACCAATTTAAAGCTCTTTCCCACTGAGGAGTTATTTTGGTGACATTTGATGTATTTGAAGTTCACTACAGGAAAATCACTCAGTTCATTTTGCGTGAGCTCCAAGTTTTTGATCTGGAAGCTCAGATGAGCTTCAATGAGTTTTGCAAGGACAGCTCAGTCTCTTAAACCTTGATGAAGAGATTTTGGGGCTTCCAAGCTTTTATTGGTTTCCAAAAGTTAGGACTAACAATTACTTCTGCATAAGAAAAAGCTCTAAAACTTTGGATTTCAGGTGTTGATTAAAGATTTTAGTGGTGCCTTTCTGTCCCTGCACAACAGCCCCCAACAGATCTTCTACAGGAGCATCCCACTGGCAGAGGAGGTTTCAAGGAACTCTCTGAGAGTGCAGAAATCAAAATATTTTTCATCTGTAACAAAAAAATATGTACCACAATTTATTCAGTTTTGATCTTCAGGTATTTCCTGATTTTGACCGAAAAATATTCGTTGACATAATTTAGAAGTGAAAAGGGCTTTTCACTCATCATTTTTATAAGCTATATTAGAAATATATACATTTTTTATATATGTAGAATTATATATATAAAATACATATTTAGGAAATCACTGTCATATTAGAAAATATTGGGAATTCTCATGGATAGACATCTGTGGGTCAACAGTGACATCTTCAGTGTTAAATAATACATCTATGAGGATATGCCCCCAAAATTCGGCTCAAGACTTTGAAGATAACCCTTGATACATTGTAAAAGTCACAAATTTAAATTAAATGCTTGTTTTTGAGACCTCTTAAAAAGGCAGAAGAAGAAGTGAAGGCTGAAAATGCCCTTGGAGCTGCGCTTCAGCAGAATTGAGGCAATCATTAGCTCCCTCAGCTCCGGGCCCAGCAGCTTCTCTGCCAGAGAGTTACATCACAGCCACAGCAGTTAAATAAAACCTTTTCCATTCTGGAATTGAAAAACAGCTTCCCAGAGAAGATTTCGTATTAACAGGGTGGTTTCCTCCCCGTAGCTGTGAAGAACATGGAAAACTTGACCTGTGCCCAGTTTAGTCCTGACTTGCCCATCCCAGAGTCTCCTAAAGACATCGTTTCACAGGCTCCAAGCTGTGACCCTTCAAATGAGTTCGTGTGGTCTTTAAATAGACAGAGGGCACTAATTGTCTCTCTCTTCTTGTCTGACTTGTCAGGAGTTACTGAATGGAGCCTGAATGTACCCAGTGCACCAGGACAGCGAGATGTGTTTCAGTAGGATTGGTTCAAAGAAAACAAATCATAAAAATATCAACCTGGGGTTGATATTTTGCCTAATAAATAAATAAAATATGCAAACCTTTGAATCAGCTTTAGTTTTAAAGCTTGTCTGGAAAGTGCTCTGATCTTGTGGCTCCCAAATTATCCCATAGAAGAAAATCACTGAAATAGAAGAGCAAGAGTGGGAAGGATGCACAAAACTCACAGAAATTCTGCAGTGAAATGTGGTGCTTTTGTACATTTTTCTCTGCAATGATCACTGCCACCTACCTCGCTCTTTTTATTGTCACTAATTTGACTTTGAGCTGTCTGCCTTTATGGCACAGGTTCTGTGTCAACCCCAAATTGGGATTATCCTCTGCCTGTCCCTTGTCCAACACACCCATGAACCTGCACAGTCTGTGTCTGACACACTTAAATAAAGGGAGTTAAGAGCTGACTCACAAAATGCAACTTGGGAAGAACAAAAAAGGCAGCGTGGGGTGAGACAAAATCAAATCCTTGTTGTAGCAAACCTCTGTTTCTTGGAAATCCTCTGGTTTACCAGTGGCTTTTGGTCTTGCAGCAAGATGCACAGACTCTCTGACTTCTCTTGCACAGACAGGACAACGAGATGAGTGCTCAGGTGACCCGGGCAACTTTACCTGTGCTTGCACCTCTCCTGCCTTCACTTAGTCCCAAAACCTTTCTCTCTGAGCACTATTGGGTAGTTTCCACTTAAAAGACTATGGCAATGACTGGTTTTTGTCAGAATTTAATGTCCAACAACACTCATAATGAAGGGAATTTTGCCTCCACTTTTCATAAATGGGTGGTTAGTCAGCCCAGGAGGGTCAGAGCTGTCCACACCCCACAACTTGTTATTCCTCAGCTCCCAGCACTTCTTTATTCCATGATTTTCAACTGCAAATACTGAGGGAAGGCTGAACTATTCTGCCACCTGTGCACTGCGGGATGAACATCAGAGCCCCCCCACGGCTGAGCTGCGGCCGCCTCGCCCAGGGAAAAAAAACGAATGAAAAAAAAATAGATAAAGGAGGGAGCTTCACCCAGATCGTTCTCACGGACACCAGGAGCTTGGGCAGGGAGCGAGGACTGGGACCACCGCATCCCCCGGGAATTCGGCGGGACCAGAGCAGCACATCCCGCAGGAGCTCTGCGGGACCAGAGCCGTGTGTGCGCCGGGAATTCAGCGGGACCGGACCTGCGCATCCCCTGGGAGCTGTGCGGGGTCAGATCCCTGTATCCCTGTATCCCGGGGGCTGTGCGGGGTCAGATCCCCGTATGCCGGAGTCAGATCCCTGTATCCCTGTATCCCGGGAGCTGTGCAGAGTCAGATCCCCGTATCCTGGGGTCAAATCCCTGTATCCTGTATCCCTGTATCCCGGGGGCTGTGCGGGGTCAGATCCCCGTATCCCGGGATCAAATCCCTCTATCTCGGAGCTGTGCAGGATCAGATCCCTGTATCCTGGGATCGGCTCCCGGTATCCCGGGTCAGATCCCTATATCCCTGTATCCCGGGAGCTGTGCGGCGTCAGATCCCCGTATGCCTGTATCGGATCCCTGTATCCCTGTATCCCGGGATCGGATCCTTGTATTCCTGTATCGGATCCCTGTATCCCTGTACCCCGGGATCGGATNTCCTAAAGACATCGTTTCACAGGCTCCAAGCTGTGACCCTTCAAATGAGTTCGTGTGGTCTTTAAATAGACAGAGGGCACTAATTGTCTCTCTCTTCTTGTCTGACTTGTCAGGAGTTACTGAATGGAGCCTGAATGTACCCAGTGCACCAGGACAGCGAGATGTGTTTCAGTAGGATTGGTTCAAAGAAAACAAATCATAAAAATATCAACCTGGGGTTGATATTTTGCCTAATAAATAAATAAAATATGCAAACCTTTGAATCAGCTTTAGTTTTAAAGCTTGTCTGGAAAGTGCTCTGATCTTGTGGCTCCCAAATTATCCCATAGAAGAAAATCACTGAAATAGAAGAGCAAGAGTGGGAAGGATGCACAAAACTCACAGAAATTCTGCAGTGAAATGTGGTGCTTTTGTACATTTTTCTCTGCAATGATCACTGCCACCTACCTCGCTCTTTTTATTGTCACTAATTTGACTTTGAGCTGTCTGCCTTTATGGCACAGGTTCTGTGTCAACCCCAAATTGGGATTATCCTCTGCCTGTCCCTTGTCCAACACACCCATGAACCTGCACAGTCTGTGTCTGACACACTTAAATAAAGGGAGTTAAGAGCTGACTCACAAAATGCAACTTGGGAAGAACAAAAAAGGCAGCGTGGGGTGAGACAAAATCAAATCCTTGTTGTAGCAAACCTCTGTTTCTTGGAAATCCTCTGGTTTACCAGTGGCTTTTGGTCTTGCAGCAAGATGCACAGACTCTCTGACTTCTCTTGCACAGACAGGACAACGAGATGAGTGCTCAGGTGACCCGGGCAACTTTACCTGTGCTTGCACCTCTCCTGCCTTCACTTAGTCCCAAAACCTTTCTCTCTGAGCACTATTGGGTAGTTTCCACTTAAAAGACTATGGCAATGACTGGTTTTTGTCAGAATTTAATGTCCAACAACACTCATAATGAAGGGAATTTTGCCTCCACTTTTCATAAATGGGTGGTTAGTCAGCCCAGGAGGGTCAGAGCTGTCCACACCCCACAACTTGTTATTCCTCAGCTCCCAGCACTTCTTTATTCCATGATTTTCAACTGCAAATACTGAGGGAAGGCTGAACTATTCTGCCACCTGTGCACTGCGGGATGAACATCAGAGCCCCCCCACGGCTGAGCTGCGGCCGCCTCGCCCAGGGAAAAAAAACGAATGAAAAAAAAATAGATAAAGGAGGGAGCTTCACCCAGATCGTTCTCACGGACACCAGGAGCTTGGGCAGGGAGCGAGGACTGGGACCACCGCATCCCCCGGGAATTCGGCGGGACCAGAGCAGCACATCCCGCAGGAGCTCTGCGGGACCAGAGCCGTGTGTGCGCCGGGAATTCAGCGGGACCGGACCTGCGCATCCCCTGGGAGCTGTGCGGGGTCAGATCCCTGTATCCCTGTATCCCGGGGGCTGTGCGGGGTCAGATCCCCGTATGCCGGAGTCAGATCCCTGTATCCCTGTATCCCGGGAGCTGTGCAGAGTCAGATCCCCGTATCCTGGGGTCAAATCCCTGTATCCTGTATCCCTGTATCCCGGGGGCTGTGCGGGGTCAGATCCCCGTATCCCGGGATCAAATCCCTCTATCTCGGAGCTGTGCAGGATCAGATCCCTGTATCCTGGGATCGGATCCCTGTATCCCGGGTCAGATCCCTATATCCCTGTATCCCGGGAGCTGTGCGGCGTCAGATCCCCGTATGCCTGTATCGGATCCCTGTATCCCTGTATCCCGGGATCGGATCCTTGTATTCCTGTATCGGATCCCTGTATCCCTGTACCCCGGGATCGGATCC
>VXBA01004385.1:1102075-1134586 GCA_013399895.1 Serilophus lunatus | reverse complement strand
AAATGGGGGTGGGGATGGGAAGAGGGGTGGGGATGGGAATAGGGGTGGGAATAGGGGTGGGGGCAGGAATAGGGATGGGGACGGGAATGGGAACAGGGATAAGAATTGGGGTGGGGATTGGAATAGGGATGGGGACGGGAATAGGGATGGGAATAGGGGTGGGGACAGGAATAGGGATGGGGACGGGGATGGGATGGGGATAGTGATGGGGATGGAGGTGAAGATGCTGCGGTGAGGGCACGCCCCGCACTCACCGCGGGGGTCTCTCTTGCCCCTCCAAGGCTGAGTACCACAGGAGGTTCGGGAAGATTTTCCGCATGAAGCTGGGAGCTTTCGACTCGGTGCACATCGCCGCTCCCTGCCTGCTGGAAGCTCTGTACCGCCGGGAGAGCGCCTGCCCGCAGCGCCTGGAGATCAAGCCCTGGAAAGCCTATCGCGACTATCGCGACGAGGGCTACGGGCTGCTGATCCTGTAAGTGGCACCCGCGGCATCCCGGGGTTGGTTCCTGCGGGAAAGGGAGGGTTCCAGGTGTCCGGCTGCCTCCAGCCCACGCTCCGTGCCTGGATCCCGCATCCCGGGGCTCGTCCCACCCGGGATCGCTGGGATGGAGCAGCAGCAATGTCGTGCTGCACATGCTGCGGCTTTGGGATTTTCTTCTTCTTTCCTTCTTTCCTTAAGCCTTTCGCTTTCCAATCTCGCTGTCTTTTATTTCAATCTAGGGAAGGAAAGGACTGGCAGAGGGTAAGAAGTGCCTTTCAAAGGAAATTAATGAAACCCAGGGAAGTTATGAAATTGGATACGACGATCAACGAGGTACTTGGGCTTTGAGTAATTCTTTCTCTATCCCCTCTTCCCTGAAAACCTGGGGAAGAAAAGCCATCTGCTTTATCTGGAGAGCTGATAATTTGCTCTATAGCGATAAAACCACACTCAGATCACTCAGAGAATTCCAGGTACAAACTGATTGCCAGGGTCTGACCACAAATGAAAACACACGGGAGATTGTCTCCACAGAACAATAAAATTCCACAATGGAACAGGCTCCTGCGATCACTTTCTACCTGATTTTACCTGAATTTTTTTCTTGCATTCAGTAGTTTTTACCTCTTCATTCTCATATTCCCTCCCTCAGGGAACACCTCCCTCCTTAACCTCTGTGTTCTTCACTGAGTTTGAGGAGCATCTGTGATAAACACCTTAATCCTCTTTATTGTGAAACTCTAGTTATCCCAGAGTGAAGCGTTTCATCCCCGTGGAGGAAAGCTCAGTTCATAGAAGTACAAACAGTGATAGCAGGAGAGTCAAGAAAATCCAAACATATGTTCACACAGGGGGAAGTTGAATCTTGTTCAAAGAACAGGAAACAGAAGGATTCCTCTCTTAGGCAAGATCGTTATCTATTTAAAAGACAGTTGAAGTGCTGAATTACACAGTATTTTTATTACTTGATGTCATTTTATCCTGTCTTTTCTCTCTCTTCTCCCCACTGTTTAGGTCCTGGAGGACTTCATGCACAGAATAGATGAAATTTGTAACCACAATGGACAGATAGAAGATGTCTATTCTGAATTCAACAAATGGTCCTTTGAAAGTAAGTAGTTTTTTGCCTGAGTATAGTGCTCATGCCAAGGCATTTCAGACAAAGGATGATTGATGCATTGGATTATTCCCAAACTCTCAGCTAAAATAGCCTGGAAAGTGGATTGCAGAAAAGCCAGGGGACCATCAGTGCATGTGCAAAATTCAGCAGCAGCTCCACAAACTCTTCTGTTTAATTACCTGTGTAGTTTATAAAAAAATCCAAACATTTGAATTATAAATCCAAAATTTGAGGGAATCGTGGTGCTCTTATCTAGAGTGGGATCAGATGGCACATGGCCTCTTCTGTCCATCTGGTATTTGTTAATCACCAGCAGCACAAGATCAATGAAATGATCCAATAACAGTGAAGAAGTGCCTGTTGTAGACAAAGATTGGAAAATCCCATTGAGAATGTTTACACTGGGATTGAGAAGCACTGAAATAAGTAACCAAGACAGGAGTCTCCATCCTTAGAACCCTTTCATACACTATGGAATGTGCCAGCAATGACTCCCAAAGGAGGGAATGGTTGGGTGCAGTGAGTAACAATGAGCTCTGCCAGCCCTGTCTGCTCTTGGCTGGCTCAGCTCAGCAGCCCTTGCACTGGAATTGTTTCTTTTTCCCCTGTCAGTGGGGATGGCTCCTTTTGGAAAGGCACAAATAGGAAGTGACAGCTCTAAAAAAAGAAAAAAATAGGCAAGTGGAAAGAGGTGGAAACCAGTGGAGTGTGGGATGCTGCCAGTGGTTTCTGACTGTGGAAAGGGCTGGAAATGCCAGGGTGGATGGCCTAGGAACTGCTGGAGGAGGTGAGCTCTTCAGACCCAGGTTTCCTGCCCCTCAGTTCTCTTCAGCAGCATTGCTAATATCTTATTTATCAAATAATGCCAGCCCTGCTTGGCAGAATGATTTCCTGCTCGTGATGGGATCAGAGGTGATTCTGATTTGTAATGGGGTGTTGCCCCCTTAACTGGGGATCCTATTTGGATCTAAGGGAAACAGGCAAAAGGTATTTTCAAAGTGCTGCTCTCACACAGAACGTTTTTCAGAAGGATAATCCAAGCTGTTCGTTGCAAATAAATGGTGGAGACCACACACACTTTGGTTTATGTCATTAATTATAATACTGCTTTACAACAGGTATCTGCCTGGTGCTGTATGGAAAGAGGTTTGGCCTCCTGAAGAAGGATGTGGAAGAAGAAAGTCTGAACTTCATCAAGGCAGTAAAAACGGTATGGAATTGTCTTTGATGGGGCTGCTCCCTTTACTGCTAATGAAAGGCACCAGTTTCAATGAGTCACCTGAAAAAAAGCAACTCAAGCTTCTGTTCTATGTGTATGGCAGCTTCGCCCATCCAAAGAGACACTTAAAAGTACAAAACTAATCCTGAATGTCTGACTGTCTCATTTATGAAATGCCTAAAGCTGACAGGGAAAAATTCTGTGTGGACATCAGGGTAATCCTGGAAGTGGAGTTGTCAGCTGGGTTTGTTAATTCTCCCTCTGAGACAACACTTGTGCAACCCTGTTTGCAGGGTGGGACTCGTGGGGTTGTGTGGGATTATGTAAATGTGCTGGATTTGGAGGTTAGTCAGTCCTGAAAGCAAACCTGCTGCACTTTTTGCTGCGACCTGTACTCCAGTGATTTGAACCTGCCTAATTTTAGTCATGGAGAAGACAGGCATCTAGCCCAGATGAATTTTTTAGCTCCATCTGTTGTCAAGGGAGAGAGAGGCAATGCCAAAAAGCAGCTTGTCCCATTCTAAACAGGTGCCTAAAATAGAGAGGGTGCATTGCCACTGGAGAAGCCTCCTGTCCTCCACTGGCTGTCCCTAATTTTTAGCTGGATATGGTCTAAGTAGGTTGAAATCCTTCTGTCCAGGATGCAAAATCTTCCAGAATTTTGCCTTCTTGAAAAGCCCCTCCTCCTTCACAGTCTCATTTTGTTCAGAGATTGCAAATGGAGGGATTAAAGAAAGATCTCCCAAACTCTTTCTCCACCACAGATGATGGCTACTTTTGGAATGATGATGGTGACCCCTGTGGAACTTCACAAGGGGCTGAACACAAAAGTCTGGCAAGCTCACACTAAAGCATGGGATGATATATTTAAAACAGGTTATTGTTTTAAACACCATTTCTCTTCTTTCCCTTTATCTCTTGTTCCTGCTTGGTGGAATTAACTTTCTTTATACTTGCTACTTCCTTATGCTGCTGTTAATCACTTCATCATCACTTAATCACTTCAGCAAGGATTGGAAGAGCTTTGCTGCACCTGAACACAGATTATTCCAACATGGGAGAAGTGTTTAATGAATAACACTCAGGTCTGATTGTGGGACAATATCCAGGCCCCAGGAAAGCCCCAGAATTTTGGGAGCCAGCAATTAAGTCCACTTTAATCTGTCATGAAAGTAAAGAGCCAGAAAGTGTAGAAACTCTTTAAAGCCAAGGATATAAATGAGAAAAGAGACTTCCCTCAAGGGGAGATGTTTTCTTGAGAAACAAGAATTTTACATGCAACAAAACCTGTTTGCTAAAAATACCAGAAATTACAGGGTTTCTCAACAACCTGGAATATAGTTGTAAATCTTAAAACCAGAAGCAATTTAAATTATGAGGTGCAGTTTGGCTTTTGACAACTTTTTTGACTACTTAAGATGGATTGACCTTCAAGGTTACAAAAAAAAATTATTCTAAATCCAGATATGAAGTTAAATTTGTATTTTTCACATTTTACTAAACAGTGACAGGTACAACTAAGGATTGAGAAAGGTTTTGGCTCTGGATTGTTGTAGCACTGAGTGATACATTTCCCTCAGGTATTTGAGTACTTGTTACTTCAAGACTTTGGAAGTGCCAGTCACATGTGCACTTGTTTATTGCTTTTTCGTTTATGGGGTTTAGGAAAGACACTTTAAACCAGTTTTATTCAGAAAGATCAGTTTTAGCACCTTCACTTCACATGAATAATTCCTTACTAGGAACTGTTCTTCACAGTTGGGATACTCATGGGCAAAATCTAGTTCTCTATATTTGAAAAAAAAAAGATTAAAAATCCCAGCATGGAGAAATTTGGCATCTCTTTGTGCCTTCCCTTTGTAAATCAAAGGTTTACATTTTCCCTCAGGGAGTCTGAGTGTTAAATCTCTTTGATTTTTTTTAATACCTTGATCCCCTTTGAAAACTCAAGGTAATAAATTCTGCACATTTGTATTTCTCTTCGCTAAATATTTCTCTCAATGTGTCACTGGTTTTCTTTCCTAATTTAGGAAAGCAGAATTCCTAATAGTTTGCAGGAGCTTCTTCTGTGCAAAAGTGATTCTTTGGGACTGAGCTTTTGTCTAAAAAGTGAAAATACCATTCTTTATTCAGTAGAAATGGATTCACTACTTATTCCCTGCATGAAAAACGAGCTCAGCTTGGCACCTTCCCTTAAAATCCTGCATGTCAGACGTGGGTTTGCTTTTATTTCAATGGCATTTTTGGTGATTTTCCATTAATTACCTCCCACCCCTCCCTCCTCAGCCAAACACTCCATTGACTGTCGCCTGGAGAAACACTCTGCAAACCCTCAGGAGGATTTTCTGTGTGACATCTACTCTGGAGGACAACTCTCCAAGAAGGAGCTGTATGCTGCCATCGCTGAGCTCCAGATTGCTGGGGTGGAAACGGTAAATCCAGCTTTGCAAGGGCCTAAATCCCTCCAGCTCCAGCTTCCCTCCATCCCCCCAACCACCACCACATCTGCAAGGAGCTAATCCTGCTTTGGTGGCCGGAGGGCAAAGGAATTTTTGCCTGAAATCGCTGGATTTTTCACTCCTGGAGAACCACTGGGGATGGCTCGTAATTCCTTGGGTTTCCAAAATACCAGAAATCAAGGATCAGCCAGAGATGTTGCTTTGAACTTCTGGCAATTTGTGGCTTCTGTCACCACAAATGGAGGTCTTACAGCTCTCTTTGGTTCCTTTCAGACAGCCAATAGTTTACTGTGGGCTCTCTACAACATTTCACGCAATCCACGTGTCCAGCAGAAGCTTTTCCAGGAAATCCAGAGTGTTTTGGCTGCTAATGGGACTCCAAGTGCTGAGAACTTGAAGAGCATGCCCTACCTGAAGGCGTGTCTGAAAGAATCCATGAGGTAAAATTCCCAAATAAGACAGAAACAACCACAAAGTTCTGTGTGTACTGGGAGGCAAAACCACCAGGTGAACAAAATGACATGTACTAAAAAAAAACTATGGGAGATGCAGGAAGAAAAAATGCTGGAATTTTAACCCACTTTGTTTCTTTCACTGTAGATTAACTCCATCAATTCCATTTACCTCTCGTACCATCGACAGAGAAATGGTGCTGGGAAATTATGTGCTGCCCAAAGGGGTAAGTCAATTAATTTTGCTTATTAGGATGTTTTGTCATTTATTAATTGTCTTAGAAACCACAGAAATTGGTCATATTTCAATATCAAATTGACTTTGCCAAAGGACAAGTCCCAGGATAAGGAATAAGGAATTCACACCAAGGATTCCAACAAACTCAAACCCACACCTCCCCTGCTCGTGGATTTAGACACAAAGATTTGTCTGAAAACATTTTTGCTGGGCTATTTCAATTTTCTCCCCTATTTCCCCACGATGTTCTGCGTTCAAACTAATCCTCAGGGAACGACATGACATCTTCTGTTGCATCCACGAGCTGATTCCCTCAGGAGCTCTGAGCCCATGTGTAACGAGACCCTCCTGGTTGCTTCGTTTCCAGACTGTCCTGATGATAAACAGCCACGCCCTGGGCTGCACTGAGGAGTATTTTAGGGACTGGACCCACTTCAGACCGGAGCGCTGGTTCCAGAAGCACCTGATCCATCCCTTCTCCCACGTGCCCTTTGGAATTGGGAAGAGGATGTGCATCGGGCGCCGTGTGGCAGAGCTGCAGCTCCACTTGGCCCTTTGCTGGGTAAAGACCCCAAAAACTCCTTTATGTGGGGTCTGAGCAGAGCCTGGAGCCAAAGCCACTGATGGGAACGTTTGTGTTGCAGCTCATCCAGAAATACCAGGTGGTGGCCACCGACTGGAGGCCCGTGGAGACTCTGCACTCTGGGACCCTGATCCCCAGCAGGGAGCTGCCCATCGCCTTCCACAGGCGCTGAGGTTCGTGCCTGAGGCTCCTGCAGCTCAGGAGTCTGTGCTTGGAACCTCAGAATTGCCACAGAGTTCTGGGGGCAGGATGAACCATGTTCGGCTCAGCTTCATCCTCAGTTAAATGCCATTAATGCTTCAGTACTTTTAACAGAAGATGCTCTGTTAAAATAATTCTGTTAAATATTATAAAACATTCTGTTAAATTCGGTGACGAATTTTATCCATTTCATGGCTCTGAAGTTGGGTTTATGCTCTAAGAAAAATGTTTTCTGAAAAGGAGAAATGAAACTCCACACACTGTTGGAGAAAATCCCAGCCATTATTTTTTTGTCTATTACAACTTCTCCACTGCATTTCTAGAAGATATTTCCTGAAAAATAGCGTTTGATTTTCAACATCCATTTGCAGACTAAAAAGCCTTGGTGAAGGGGCTGTGCCCCAATGCACAACTAAACTTGATTTTAGGCAGAAGGACAAAGAAAAATTTATTTGTAAATAGTCCTGCAATATTGCAGCTTATTACATATATTTGTTCAAATAAATCAAGTGTAAGATTGATCTTACACAAATAAATTAACAAAACAGCTTATTTGAAAATAATCTAAATTGAAAACCCAAGTCTTTGCTCTAGAATTAAATCCTCAAATAAGAAATCAAATCCTCAAATTAGAAATCAAGTGATATTTAAATACCAAGGAAGGTATTCTCGTACTGGCCAGCATAGGAAAAAAATCACCCAGTATAATCTGAGTATTAACTCCTTTAACTGAGGTTTGCTCAGTGCTGTTTGCTTTTTAATAATTGAGCACTAAATGGATTTTTTTTCTCTTTAATTCAGTTTGCAGAAAGTAAATGACAACACAGCTGCTGCCTCTTCTTAAAAAAAAGACATGGACTGGAGAAGTCAAAGCTACAGAAGCTCCACAAACCAGTGAAGAATTGCAACAAGCATCCCTTGTACAACTGCTGAGCCAGAAATAGAACCAAGAAAAGCTCCCAGACTGTTTGATTGGGAAAATGGGGTTACTTGGTTCATCTGTACTTAGCAATGCTAAATGGAAAGGAAGATACCCTGAGCATTCATCTAGCTGGGATTTCTTTAGTGCAGGGACTGGACAAGATAATGAGTGTTCTAGACAGTTCTCACCAGTGCACAGTGAAATTACTGCAGCCTCAAGCTGTTCTACATCTTGGAAAGAGCTGCCTCCCAGTTTGGGCTCAGTCAGGACTGGGAGAGCTTGGGAAGTCAGTTTAAGGGAAAAGAAACTGCCTTAGTCTTTATCAAATTACTATTTCCATGGATTAAACTGGGAAGTGAGATGCCAGGCTGGAATAAGGCTAAAAGCAAGGCTTGAAAATGAGGATAATTAAAGAAGGATGTTTCTCTGGTGTTATTATAAGAATGTAAGGACAAATGTACACAACAGGATTTATTCCTCGTGACTGCGCAGTCCTTGGATTTGGGAACAATCCTTGGATTTGGGAACAATCCTTGGATTTGGGAACAATCCTATGCCTGGCTCATTCTCTGCTCTGACCCAAGGAGTTTCATGCTTCCAACTCCTGCAGAAACCCTTTTATCCCTCCTTTATTGTCAAACTTTAATGGCCTTTTATTGCATGGAAAGGCCTGATCCATTAGTGGAACCACTGGATTCTTACAGGTTCTGCCACTATTAAATGATGATTATCCTAACAGGATTCTTACTTCATTAATGAAGGATATAAAATATCTGTGTCAAAGGACAATTTCCCAGGAAATAAGGATCCTAACCATTTCAAAAAGGTTTATTTCTTGTGCAGATTGCAGTATTTGTATCTAAAGGTTGACATTGTCACTGCCCTGAATGTCACACTGTATATTACTTTTATCCATGACCAGCTTCAAGTACAGCTTTATATATACAACCATGAATGGTTGGTTTTATTTTTTTACATTCTGAAATGATACAAGTTCTTTGTGTTTGTTGGTGTGTCTCCCGTGTTTAGTTTGTTTTCCTCTGCTGTTATACTCAGACATGTAAATGTGGCCACATTACAATTTATAAAGAAATTTGTGTATTATCTGAGTATTTGAATCAATTTGGTAATAATCAATTTCATAATAAAATAAAGATTTCTATTTTTTTCTATAAACAGTCTTCCATAATTTATTATAAAGTCTTTGTAGCCTTACAAAGTCTTGTCTTTCATAGCAACTTCTTCCAGAAAAGCTGCTGTGGTACTTTCACACCTTTTCTTGACGTCCTCAATGGGCTTGAACTTGAAATTCTATCACATACTACTTTAATTCAACAGTGAAAACCTGCTTTATGTCACCTTGAAATGCTTCATTACTGGGAAACTCAGGAAAGCCCAGCTCCTGGTGGGAGGGTCTGGTGGGCACCACCCAGCCCTGGCAAGGTGTAATCCCAGTTTGGCAAGTACAAGGAGTGAAGGCCTGCAGGACAGAGCCATTGATTTGCTGTTCCTTCAATCCAGGCCAAGCTCAGTGCTCAGGAGTGAGTTAAATCCCTGCCTCCAGCCTCCTTCCCTCTGTGTAATCCTGTGGGACCTCAGAGAATGAAGTACCAGGAGCTCTCTGAACACTGACACGTGAACAGAGGTCTCCAAGGGCGGCATTGTCACATTTCTCTGCCATTATGACAAAGTAAAATCCATATAAGGTTTTGAGGAGGGATGAAAATAATCAGGACCTTTGCAGAATCACAAGAAATGTTGTATAACACAAAGTGCCATCCAGCAGCTCTGTGCCTGACAGCTCACACAAAGAGCAAATCTGACATTAAAGCACTAAATGGAACCAAGAAAAGCTCCCAGACTGTTCTGGTGGTGTGGCAGAAATCCCCCAGCACTGTGAGGACGGTGCTTTTCCAAAAGTCCTCTTGCCATGTGCCCCTTTTGGCTGGAGTTTGAGCTGCTGACACTCACCTGGGAGAGCTGGATCCTTGAGCCTGGCAAGGGTGAGCTGGGAGAAAACCCCTGGGAGCTTTGGGAGCTCGTGCTGAGCTGGAAAGTTGTGTGGAGAGATCTCCCCAAGCTGCTGTGGCAACAAAACACACCAAGTCTCTTCTTCCAGCATTATAAATTAATATAGAGCCAGTGGGATTGTGGCACTGGGAAACAAGTGTGAGCAGAAACACTGTTGGGTTTGTTTAATTCCAGGCATTTCATGCTGCTCACAAATGTTCTGATGATGTGACTTCTCAGAGAGAAGAGGTGTTATCTCACTGAACTGACCTTGACAGCCCAGTTATCAGCTCTTTCAAAATCCTTTATTGCTGCCGGATAGTAAATCACAGGTTTATTATTTTTGCTACTTCAGTGGAGTGGATTCAAACATCCCTACAGGTCTTGCTGTGAGGAAGGTTTTGACAGACTCCATACAAGCTGAGGTACAAATGAGTGCTGGCTGCTGGGTTTCTAAAAGTACAATAACCACTGACCTGGAAAATCGTGTTCCGGAAGCTTTGTAGATTTTTCAAGTTCCTGAAGTTTGCAAAGAACTTCATTAATCTGCTACCTCAAAGTAAATGTCCAAAGCAATTTAGCCAGGAAAGAGGTAATTATCAAACTCCACAGATAATGAATGACCAGGCCAGACTTCCACATGGCTTCCTTTTTTCCTTGATTTCAGGAGTAGAAGCCCAGCAAGATGCCTCAGATTAATAAATGTCTGTGAAACCCTTCACTGTGGTCAGCTGGATAAATTCAGGGCAATTCTTTGCTGCTTTGAAATGAGCTGCTCATTCAGAATTTTCATCTCAGCACTACTTCCCTGTTATCATTCCCTACAGTTACTCCTCAGAGGAACTTGGATGGTAAAAAAAATTGAATTAATTGGCCTCCACATTGACTTTCTCAGCAAGGAAGAGAATGAAGTTTACTCATCCAAAAGGAAGTTAATTCTGTTCAGGCTTCAGGCATGTTGTGGGAATCATACAGACCAAGCTGGAGCCAACTAATCCCTGCTTTTTTATGGATAAAGAATGCCAGGTTTCAGGACTGACATCTGGCATTTTTTGATCTGTTCTGCTCATTCTAAGCTGGCAGCTCCATGGCTCTGAGTCAGGCTCTGTGCACTCCTTTCCCTGCTCTGATTACCTGACAGATAATTTGTTCTGCTTTGCCTCCCTCCATCCTGAGAGGGACCTTTGTGCTCAACAACCACAGGGAGAATGAATATCTATGTCAATGCTGACTCTAATTAATTTGGGGCAAAAAAAGCCCAAAATCTGTAAAATTAAATCTGCAAATTGCACAAAAGTAAAGCTCATTTCAGGACAAAATTTTGAGAGCCACTCAGCACGTTTTTAATTTCAAATATATGAACCATCATTTTGATCTCAGTGGGGCTGCTTGTGTATGAGTGGGTTTTATTAATACATAATCACTTTTTATGAAAGGAGAAAGTCATTTGTGACACACATACTCAAAATTCATGGAAGAGTTGTGGCTTTAGCAGAAAAAGCTGCCTTTTTACCTCAGATAATTGAAACAAAGGGCCAATTGAGGTTGAAGCTGCAAGCAGCTCATTAATCTCTTCCCCTGGATATGAGCCTTCTCCTGATACTTTGTGGATTGATATATCAGGTGTGGGTGGGTGCATTCACATTTTTTTTAGTGTATCCTTCCAGGCAAGGCTTGGGAAAAGTATGAATATCATGTTAGGAAAATGAGCAGTATTCTTATTCACTTACACTTATCTTTGGGCATTTTTGAGTATCAGCTTTCAAGCAAGTGAAAATCAATTGTTGAATAGTTTTGCTGAATTGTTTCGGAGGTCATGTCCTGACTCTGACCAGGCTGCCAACCCTCCTCTCTTTGTACTGAAGCTCAGGCTTGCAATCCACTGCCTTAAACCCCTTTCACACTGAGTTATAAACCAGCCACACTTGTGTTGACACTGAGAAATGTAAATTCACATGACACTGGTGCAGCCACCCAGAATCAATGCAATTCTGGGGCAGGGAAGTGCAACTGGTGTGGATGGAGAACACACTTGGGTCTTGGTTCAGTGTCACAGTGAACTTTTTCCAGGACAGCCCAACTTTTTGTGTGAGTGTTTCTGTATTACTGTTCATTTCTTTCTTGTCTGCTCCCCCCATGGCTGCATTAGTGCCTCATACAATTCCTATCTGGATTTTATCTTCTATATTCCCATACTTTTCACTGCAACCAGAGGAGGGACTACATTGGCTTTCAACTCTTGCCCATAGTTTTTGCCTCAGCTGATGGTCAGTGTGGCTTTGGGGCAACTCAACAAGTTAAACTTCAGCTGCAGTATTTGGATCCAGAAGGAGGTTTAGGTAACTTTGTATTGTAGGGTTTGGATGGAGCTGAGCACCTATGGAGCAATCCTCCTCCTGACAGGGAGAGAAACAACGAGAACTCTTTCTAAACCAAAATATTTTTCTCCAAGGGACAATGTCAAAACAAGTGGGGAATGGAATGCATTTTATAATCAGGGAAAATTATACTCTGCTTTCTCGGGCATGTTCCTCTCAACAAGTTCGAACTCTTTGCCTCTAATTTTTCCATGTGTTGAGTGAACTCCAAGCTCCTCATGTCTGGGGAAGGGAAGGAAGCAGAGTCAGCTGCTGGCAGGGAGAAAAACAGGGCAATAAAGAGGAACCAGGAGTAGAAGAGTTACCCCTTGATCTCCCCAAATTGGAATGTGCCTGTTCGTGATACTTTACCCTCCACTATCAAATTTGGTGACCGAAACTTGATAGTAAATCAAGCAAGTAACATCTGATTCATCCTGCTCTTGAACTGTGTTCCACATAGAAACAGGAGATAGGAGAGAAGCAAGGGGATGGTGCAGGTTCTTGTTCACCTCAGAATAAAGGGTTCCCTCTCTGCTGGATGGATTTCCAGCAGCACGGAGTTGGCTCAAGGTGAAGAAAGGAAAAATGTTCTCTAAATTCAATGGAAATAATGGAAGGAAGTCTTGGAGAAAGCTCAGGCAGTAGGGGTAGCACTTATCTAGGCTTCCAAGTTCCTACAAAAACAGTCTTGTTATCTCAGTTCTGCCAACGGGAATCACGGATAGTTTAGCAGATGAGGTCAATGCCTGAATCGGGCTCTGTCCCAATTTTTTTCAGGACAAAGGTACCCACATAACTGATAAGGGCTCAACCAAGAGCCAACTCAATCCATGGGCAAAGGCCATCCTCTGCCTTGGAACTGGGAGCTGCTTTGGTGGCTTTGCAGGAACCTTCCAGCACAGGCTGCAGACACCAAACCCTGCCATGACCCCGAGGTCACACACTGCTGGGATTGAGCTGCCTGGCCCACCAGAACACCTCAACTGGGATCCAAACTTCACTCATTTTCAATGGGAGCACAGGTAGAATAAGGAAGATTTTGGGCAGGATGACAAGATATCTGGGATCTTACACACCTTCTGCTCTGCTCAGGAGAGGCCAAGTTTTGTTGTTCTGGAACAATCCTGCCTTCCCTCTGGCTATGTTTGCAACAGCAAAGGAAGGCTTTAAATACACGTTGCTCCTTATGATACACACACTCAGTGTCTTATTTCAAGGCAAGTGAAAAGCTTCAAAGCACACTCTGCTAAAATAAAATTAAAAAATGACAAAGAGAAGAAGAGAGGATATCAGGAGATGTTTAGTAGGAGGTGACTGAAAAACTGGCATAAATTTCTCAAGTATCTGGACATTCCTGCTGGACATTCCTGCTGGGACCTTCCAGGAGCTCCAAGGAACAACTGGATGTGACACTCAGCTCTTAGGTGATGAGGTGGGGGTTGGTCACAGGTTGGGCTCAGTGATCTTGGAGGCCTTTTCCAGCCTCAATGAATCTGTAATTCTGTGATTCAAGATGTATGATGGGAAGTTGGCTCCATAAGATATCCAGCATTTTGTTTTCCTAAGAAAAAACAACATTTTAAAGTTCATGTCTAAGTGATTGCTCACAAAAAGGCTGATACATGCAGACTGAGGGAAACATTTGCAGTGAAGTGAAATACCCCTTTATCAGCTTTATTAAATCCAGAAGCAGTGCTGCAGCTTCAGGGAGGCATCTGCTCATCCTACCTGTCCATAAAATACCTATTTATGTGCAGATTGAAAAGGATTTTGCAGGGAGACCAAGTGCTGATGAATTACAAGGACAATGATGGCCCACAATTGTAAGGACATTTTATTTATTGAGGCTTCTTTTGACACGATGCTTTGATTTGGACACCAAGGGCAGCAGTTACTTTAGCTAGAGGTCAATGGAGTTTCTTCTGAAATGGAAAGGGCTTGTCCCTTGGAGCTGTTCACACCAATTCCAAATTGGGTTGTTGCCTGAACTTTTTTAGGTGTGGTTGTTCACCTGCAATAAAAGCCCTTTGGAGATTGCACCCCAAGGCACTTTGTGGGTTCACAGACTAATTACGGGCTGTTGTCCTTCAGCCCTTGTCAGGACCAGGCGTCCTGCTTTCTGTCCTGAGACTTTGACCCAGACAAAAACCTTTTTTTGCAGGGCTGGTTTTTGTAGGTTCAGAGCTGCTCTGACTCATCTTTTGGCTACAGAATTGCTGGAGTCAACAGCAGGAAGGTGGCACAACCATTTATTTGGGAGAGCTGGAGAGGGAAAGACCACCTTCCTGACTGCATTAGCTCTTGGCTGGTCAAAGGACCAGGTAATTCCACCTGTGACTGCACAGATCGACCTGGGGAGTGATTCCCAAAGTCTCTCTTAAGAGAAATATGGGTGTTCAATTTATTTGATACAGACCCTCAGGTCCCTAAATATTTAGGTGATATTAAGCCATCTAAAGGCAGCAGGATTTTATTTTTTCCCCCTAAATGCCATCATTTCACTGTGGACAAGCAAGAACCTCTCAGGAACTTTCTGTTTTGCACAGATCTGAAAAGATCTAATTGCAAAAGATACCCCTGTTGCTGATCAGTAGCAAAACAAATTACCAGCACACTCAGAGGGAAGTCTGGCAGCAAAGGATTGGGAAGGTGCTGGAGGACATTTTCCAGAAAGGAAGGTACCTTCAAATACAGTTGATTCATAACCTGCAAAGTTTTTCTTGCCCAAAGGCAAAATTGAAAGGGAAACCAGATCAGCTCATTGCTTGAGGAATCCAAGAGTCAGCTGTGAGCCAACAGATATCCAGTGCTGAGGGGGAAGTTTTATTTGTGTGAATACAAATGAATGGAATAAATACTTAAAAATAGCATATTATGCTGCCTGCAGGTGGAGTTGTTCAGGGAGGGACGTGGCTGATGCCAAATATTTGATCTGTGCTTGGATCCAGCAACAGGGCTCTGGCAGATGCCCTTAAAAACACAGAGCCCACAGGTTTTTGCATATTCAACAGCCCCTTGGGAAGCTGCTGCTTCCTCTGAACCCCTCTTAGGTTGTGACTGGCACCAACTTCACTGGAAAACAGATTTTTGAGGACATGAGGAGTGCTGTGCTATATATGGAAGTCAATGGCATCCAGGGAAAAACAATTGAAGGAGCAACTGGAATTTCTGGGGGAAATCAGAGCTCCTGGGCAAAGAGACAAAGGTGTGAATTCTGAGCAATAGGATGAATATGTTCCCAGGGGAAGTTAAAGCAGAGGGTGCTCAGCCAGATCACACAGTAACCACTGGCTGTCTCAGCAGGGATCAGCTGCAACAGTGATGGGTTGTGGGGGCATTGCTGGCCCTGCACTCCTGGCTCCCATCACCTGCCCTCAGTGGCCTGAGAAGGGAGAGGACAATAAAATTGCCAAGAAATATTTTGTATGCTCATGAAATGCACTATTCAAAGAATGAGGACCTGTTGTCAGCCTGAACATACTCATGGGATGCTCTCAATTTTGTTATAGTGTCTGTGCCATCCTGGGAAGCCACAAGCCCAACACTGGCCATGCTCAAACACTTTCCTTGGTTCTTCTTCCTGGAGGGATGTTGTGCCGCTGTGGGATATATTGGAGCTGAGAGCTCGTCTTTACACCTTGGATAGATCTGGGACCTGTTACTGCAGCTGAAGGAGGATGGGAACTGTGTTTGCTGTTTATTTTGGACTCAAAATTTCAAGAAATAGCAAGAACTGTTGCAAGAACTGGACAAAGATCTTTCTCTCAGTCAAGCTCTGAACTGATAGGTTTCAACATTATTATGTCAACAACTCTTTATTTTCATTTTGAAAGGGCATTTCATGAAAACCACCTGGATCTCATGGCGTGTTTTGATTTTCAGGAAGTATCTCCATCCAGACAAGCTCAGGCATAGAAGCATCAGACCCAAACCATCAACATAAATTGTGTAAAATCCTTGGACAACTTTGGTCTGAGCAGAGAGTGCCCAGGGAGCTCTTGAGCCTGCCTTTAAAACACACCTTTTCCCCATAGACTTAAATCTCTGGGAGCCTGTTGATTGACTCCTTGATTACTGACTGCAGCACAAATCCCAGCTCTCTGAAGGTTTGCAGATGTTCATTAAATTATTGATACTAAGTGTATGAAAAGGCCAGGCACATCCACACCTGCACACATCTGTTCTTTGCATCCCTCTGCACCAAAATTTACTGGAAAGACAACCTGCCCCAGGAAACCTTCCTCTTTGCAGTTGGAAAAACCCTGGTGAAACACATCCATGGTCAGATGCAGAAGAGTTCATTACCCATGGGGGTCACATGTGTACAAGTCATCACACAAACACTGTTTGAGCCAAAGGGAAAAGCAGTTCATTGCCCTGAGCAAGGATATTCATCAGAAAAACCTCACACTGGACTTCTGCCAAAGGTTGCAGCTTTTTCTTTTGGTGGAGAACACTTAAGTCTTCAGAAATATGCAGCTATTGTTCCTTTTCCTACATCTCTTGGGATGTGCACACAGAGCAAACTGATTTATTCTCAGTTGCTAATCCAGAGTTAAAGTTTGGTTTATCTGGCAGGAGGACCAATGTGATTCCTGGGGGAAACCTGCCCTCTGAACCATCTCCAACAGTCTGTGCAGGACTTTATAATATTCCTAGCCTGTAGAGGAATCATAAATATAGTATTAATAGTGACATAGCAGGTAGATGTTTTAAAAGCCCCAGGTAACAGTGTTGGACTCAAAGTTAATTCTGGAATTATCAGGAGCAGGCAGAGTTCAGCTCCTTTGCTTCCCCTCAGAGTGTTGTCCTCTCATTTCGTGCTGCACCTTTCCAGATTTATGTTGTGCCACTGGTCAGGAATTGTGGCTCCATCAATTCTCACCCTCAGGGTTTATCTCAGCCTGTCAGACACCTTTTCCTTCCCTCCTGGATAAACCCACATGTATCACACACCCACTTTGTGCCATTCCCTGGACTGTTTCCTCAGCCTGCACCAAATCTGCCTCAAGCTGAGCTGAGCAGACCAGGCAGGGGGATGAAGAAAACACCTTGTGCCCATGGCCATGACCAGACCACCACATTGTGGCCAGGAGGTTTGTTTTAGCACTTATTGCCCCAACAAGTTCACGTGGAGAGTGACTGGAAGAGTGTGAACCTGTTATCCTGATCCAGTAGCTGAGACAGAAAAACCAAAAGCTGTGCCATGTAGCATCTCCTTTCATCTCCTTCAAGGAGAGGAAAAATTCCTGTGGAAGGGCATGAAGAAAATGAATGTTTTATATTTTTTGATTATAGTTCATAAAATACATCAAAGCCTCCTTGAACTTCACTTCAGCTCATAAACTGAAAAGTAGAAAAAACCCTTTGATACACATTAATTTGGAAATACTATCAAAAGAGATATTGGAAATAGAGTAGATGATGCTCTTTTTAACACAACATTTATTCTGTAGCCTCCTAGGAGCTTCAGTGCCTCCAGGGCTCCCAGTATTAGCGTAGTATGTGGTTTTACTAAAAAAAAAAGTTAAAGTTTCATCAGGATTGGACTTTTGTGTGTCTATTTTTGGCATCTCTCAGGAGAAAAATGCACTGGCTGAACTTGCCCTCCCAACCTCTTGATGGTGTTTTGCTATTAATAGAAAAAAAAGGGTTTAATAAGTAACTGGCCTCACGGTGCAGGATAATACATTCCCACTTTGCAATGTGCTCCTGTGACCTCTGTGACCACAGCCACACTTAAACAACACACAGGGCTCTGCCAGGATGCCCAGGAAGGAGGGAGCAGGTGCCCATGGTGGTGATAGCCTGGGATGGCTGATCCCAGGGGAAAATTCCCTGGTGGTGACCCAGCAGCCACAGCCTGAGCAATCAGAGATCAAATTGACACCAGAAAGCCCAAATCTCTCCTGGGAGGAAAGGCTGGGAGAATTGGGATTGTTCAGCCTGGAGAGGAGAAGCTTTGGGGTGACCTGATTGTGGCCTTGCAGGACCCGAAGGTTTGAGGCTGAAAAGCAGGGAAGAGTCTTGGTTTAAGAAGAAATAAAAGATGCAAATAATTTTAAGATGTCTTCTTACACATGTGGGTCATTGTGGAAACCAATTGTGGTGCAGCAGGTGGGAGTCAGTGTCAGTGTGTGGGGAACTGGCACATTGCAGCCTCTGACCTCAGAAGAAAGAAGAAAAGCAGTAGGAAAACCAGGCCAGGAGAGCTGATTTATTTCTGAGCAATATATGACACCCCCATGAGTAATGTTATTTTTACTTGAAAGGTTAAGTGAGAAACAGAAACGCAGTGTTTGAGGCTCTGTTCCAAGAATAATATTTGAACTAATCCAGCAACTTTGATCATCCAACTACACATCATGTTTATTTGTGAAAAATGTCAACATTTTTCTAGGCCCTTGTGGATTTCCCCTCCTTTTGATGTCTCAGCACCCTCAGTTTTCCTGTAAGGTTAGAAGGATTAATCCATATTTATGATCATATATGAAATAAAGCATTCCTTGTTTTTACAGTTTCTAAACTGGACAGGATTGAAACAAATAACAGAAACATACAGGTTGTTCTTCTCTGCTTTTACAGGTTAAACATTCCTTCTCATGGGCATCCTCAGAGCAAGATTTCCCCCAGCTCTTATCTGTTCAGAGTACACAGATTCCATTCCTTAGGTGAAGGGGAGAAGATTCTTACAGTCAGGAGGGTGGGAGAACAAGGCTTAGGGTGGGTTTGAGTCAGGACTAACCTGGAGCCAGGATGAGTTGGCTGACAGTAAAAAAAATACAGGTAGATTCTGACTTTTTTTCCTTGCCCCAGCAGAAGGTTGGAGTTGGTTGGTTTGCTCCACGAGATTCTTTTCATTTAATTTGATTCAAAGCTCCATTGGTTCTGTAACTCCTTGTGGCAACACACAATATCCCAGAAGCACACCAGTATTTCCTGCTTTGGGATATGAAGGATAGAAGGGATATGGCTGTGCTGGAAAGGACCATTTCCTTTTCCTAGATAGACATCACTACAGCTCCTTTTGCCTTTGCCTCGAGGGCCTTGCTCCAGAAGAGAAGCTGCCATTCATTTTGGGTGATAATTGCTTGTTTTTTCAGCCAGAACTGCCAACAAAGACAGTTGTGAACATTTTGTCCAGTGAGGTTTGAGTCAAGACCACTTTCTTTGCACAGAGGACACGGAAAATATTCAGGGTCTTAACAGACAGCAAAGTCTTTTTCCATTGCCATGACAATGTCTTGTGAACTGATATAAAAATTTCTTCTAAACTCATTTATTCCTGAAGTCTCTGCAATTTTTCACTGAGGGTTTTCTGTTAGAACTGGTTCTGTGTTGAAATTCTTTCTCTTTCACTGTCCTTCTCTCTCTCACCCAAAGCAGAAGCATCCTAAATCCCACACCCATTTCACCTCAGTTATTTTTCATCATATATTAGATTTCATCTCTGCATTTTCAGTTATTTTCCCCCCACCCATCCCATTTACATGTTGCACAAAGTCTTTCAAGTCCAGCTTTGTTGGAGCCAACAAAAGCACTGGGTAAGTCAAAAAGTCTCACTGAAGTTTTCTTTAATATTCTTGGGCAACTTACTAGGAAAAAAAATCCAAACAGTAGAAAATGAGGATTAGCTTGTAGGAACATATTGCAAAAGCTTGTCCCTCCTTCTTACCAGCACTGAACTGCATGATCCAAACTGGAACATATTCACCTTGGAGAATAGATGAGTGAGTTTGATGGGATTATCAGCCCTGCTTATGAGTAAGAGCACTGCCCTTGTTTTCAGCAGTTGTTGGCCTAAAGGAAGACAATTTGCTTCTTATCCTTTACCTTTTATTAATACTATTAATGGTAGACAAAACCACTGGAATTTGAGGTAGTTCCTTGGTAGTGTTACAACCCATTTCAGCAGCTGAGTGGCCCACAGGAGTTGCGTGAAGAAGCTGCTGCAGAAATTTCCACAAAGAATTCTTTTATTGTGTGTGTGATGTAGCTTTTCTAAACAAACAATGCTTTCAGCAGAATTCCCTTTAGAATCAGTCCGAGCTTTAAGCTGTGCAGCTCAGCCCACAATGTGTAGGCAACATCCAACCACCAAGACAGTTCTCAGCCCAGTTTTGGGAGCTCCTTTTCTTTGGGAATGCACTGGCAGCAGGTTGCAGGCAGGCTGGATCCTCCAGGCAGCAGGAAGAGCCTGGTCCAGGCTGCTGCCTCCTCCAGCCTTTTCCCAGCACGTCCTTAAGAATGTGCTGAGTGCCTGAGCTGCTCACACAGAGCAAATCCAGAAAACATGAAATAGAGTCAGGCTGTGTGTGCACAGCAAAGGCAGCTCACCCTGGGTCTGCTCTGGGCATGCAGAACAAATATCCAGCAGGAATCCCTCCCGTGATAAGGGAAAGGCCAAAGAGTGCAGCCAATCCCAACATTGCCACGAGTACGTGACCCCCTCTGCCCTGCTGGAAAATCTGCTGCTGAGGATAAAAACACCCTGCAATTGTCCTGTGAGCTGCAGCACCAGCCATCAGCTAAATTAAACCCCCTACATTTTTCAAATTTTTTCCTTTTAATTGGAAATTTAGAGAAGAATCTGTATAATAGTGGGGGTTTTTTTCTCCTTGAGAGTGGCCTCAAACTGTGTAAACTCCCAGGTTAAGTGCTCAATTAAAAGGTCAAATTATCCAAACAGAAAACTGAAGTGTCAGGCAATAATTGTCTACTGGACTCCGTTACCTGAAGAGTTCATTGCACACTGACCTCCTTTAAATATTACACAAACTAGTGGTTCATGTAGTACTTCCTCCCAGTTATTTATAACTCCTAAAAGTCCAGAGTTGGGTAAATACCGGGGTCGCTCTTCGGAAGTGTTTTAATATGAAAGTGCAGGATCCACAAGTACAATAAAGATGCTCCTGAAATTCCCAACTGTTTTTTTTCTAGGGGGGAGAGGGGGGAAAGGCATTGCTGTCTGTCCCCAGCCAAACAAAAAGTTACATCTATATAAGAGAATATTTAAGCTATTACTCATACTTGCTGAAGAAATCTCATTTTATGAGCCTCCCCCAGGTCTCAGCTCTGTGCTCATAATTTTCCCATGGGATGTCTGTCATGACTTAACATTTCAAGCTCATTCTTTACTTTGGACCAAAAAACTCAGCTTCTGTTTTTCCTGTCTCTGCTTCTGGCAAGTCATCAGGGACAGTGACAGGGTAATAATTCCTGCTGCAATCCCTGCTCAGCACCATTGGGAAGGGATTCTTCTCTGGGAGGGTGGGCAGGCCCTGGCACAGGGTGCCCAGAGAAGCTGTGGCTGCCCCATCCCTGGGAGTGTCCAAGGCCAGCTTGGAGCCACTTAGGATGGTGGAAGGTGTCCCTGGATGGCAGGGGGTGGGATGGGATGAGCTTTGAGCTCCCTTCCAACCCAAACCACTCTATGATTCTATGAAGTGGGTTTTTTTGTTAACCTTTGTGCACACCAAAGGTGGTTTCCAAAGCTGACTGTCATGGGTGGGGTCCCTCCTGTTGGGTTTGGATGTGCTCTGGATGAGGCAGCAATGGTTCTGCCTCCTGCACTCCCCAACCCCAACGGCGCCACATGATCCACAGATCCCCTTTCTCTTGTGCCTTGTGTGTCCCCTCTGGAAGTCACCAAACATTAACCACTCTGTCCTCTGTAAACCCAGCCCTCTATCAGCAGCAGGGAGGCCACAACCTGCTGTTTTCTGGGAGATGAGGTCTATTCCTGATAAGGGCTATCTAATCACTTCACCAAGTTGAGGCGAGATAGTAGGGACAAAAAAGAGCTGCTAAATATATATAACTTCTCTTTCTTGTAGAACTCTTGGGCACTGAGAGCACACATCACCTCAATGCAGCGATAAAAAGGCTTCCTGAGTCACTGGTTGGTTTGTTGTGAGACTTGAGTGAGTTAGCATTGACATATGAGTCACATTAAATCATTAACAACACATGAAAATATGAGCATGGACTCCATGACCCCAGGGAACAAATTTAACAACACAAAAACTCGATCTGAAAAAAGAAAAAAGACAAATAACTAACTTTAGAATGAGACTAGTTCAGACCAAACACTGGCAGTGGCTTCAGAGACAGCCTGAGTCATGTCCTGGCATTTACCTCCCCCTCCATCTGGGGAGGGGCAGATGCACCTTCAGAAGGTTTCTCATGCCTAAATCAGGCTTTTTGTGCAAAATGAGAACAAAGGGACACACCTTGGCTGCCCAAGGAGCAGCTGGTTCATTCATATCCTGCTCAGTCTATGCTAAAGAGAGACATTTGATAGCTAAAGAAATGTTTAAGTTACTCTTAATTAGCCAAATGTCAGTGATAAAATCAGCTTCTCCAGGGCTTTGGTTGTATTTCCTTATTTAGAACACAATTGCAATGATAACCTGACTTTTTTAAGGCTGCATGAGTATGTCCTAGTCGATACCCACATATTATTTTCACAGCTGTGACTTAGGATTTTACTACAGAGGCTAAAAACAAACCTGCCCATGATCATGTCATGGCAAGAGGAACCCTCTTGCAGCCAGAGCCTCCATTCAGTCACCACAGCTTGCCTATTTTAATAACACAAGGGAAACAATGTGTGTTGGGGCTGCAAGAAGCAAACCCAGAGGGCTCGAAAAGATGAGTCTTCTTCATCACTGGCTATTAAACAGTAGGAATGTCACTTCCAGTTTGAGTTGTACAGACATGCACACACATAAGCAATTAATAGGCAAGTTTGTCTTTGGTTGAAGGCAAAGAGAACAGACAGAAAATTCCTTTGCACAGGGAGGAAGTGGTTGGAAGTCCCTGGGAAGAGTTGCAAGGCATGAACCTGCTTGAGAGAGCCCCATTTTGAGTCTCAGAAATGTCCTGAAACTTAAAAACGAGGTTTATTCCTCCTGACACCTTCTACCAGTGAGGAAAAGGCAAGGCAGGGCTTGTTTTCCAGCAATGGAAGTTGCAGGATACAGATGCCAGGAAGAGTTGTGTCAAATACATCCAGAACTGATGAGCCTTGGATTTGAGGGCAGATTAGGCAAACTCAAACTTCCCTACACCAATTGCCAAGGGGGTTGAGGTCCCATGGCAAGGGATCCTCTGCTAAATTCCCAAACAGACAGCCCAAATCTGGTTTTCCAAAAATCCATGGTCTGACATTCCAGGGACCTTTAGCACAATGTCAGGGCTGAAAGGTGGTTTCTGTTGGGGAAATGATGCAAATCAGAGAGTTCAAAGAAATTTGGAGGTTTTAACTGGCCTTCACTTGAGCCCTCGAGTTCTTTCTAATCCAGAATTCATTAATTTACTGCAGAACAATTACACAAAGATAAACACAGTGACAGCTGTGAGCTAGGCCAAACACATTTGGAAAGACAGGCTTCCTAAGTCATACCAGCAGGATGAGTTGAGAAGAGCAGAATTCCACATGCTCAGATTGTAATCACTGCAATATCTTCTGGGAACTTGTGCATGGATTAGGAGAAAAGACACCCTAACGGATAAAATTGAAGCTTGCTGCAACAATGGAACTTTTTGGTGGATATAATTGTCTAATTCAGTGGAAATAATGTGAATGCAAATGGTTTGTTGCTTGGAATCATCTTTTTTACTCTGATTACCGAGATGTCATCTGAATTATTGAACAGTCAGGCCACTGATCCAGTGGAATGACTATTCCAGCTGAGACCTCTGGACAGTCAATGATCCCACTGTCTCCAGAAGTGATCCAAGACCTTCAAAGCCAGGCAGGAGGAAGATGGCTTTAGTTAGGCACCAAACACATTCCTCCTTATTAGGAGTCTCTTAATTTCTATTAAGGCATTGTCTTAAACCCTAAAATGTTCTCTTTAATGCTATTTCAAAAGCAGTAACCATCATCAGCCTGTATTTATTCTTTCTTGTGGCAGCCAGTGTCCCCTGAAGGTGTCTGAAGTCTTGTCTTCACGTGGCTGTGATCCAACCTCTGCTACTGGTGTTGGTCACTGAGTTCACCAACACACCTTGGAAAAGGGAAATGCTGAGGCTAAAAGTGGGAGGTGTGAACTTGTGAAGGAGACAGGTGTGGCAGGAGGAACAGCATCCACCAAACTGACAAACCCCATCTCCACAGTTTGTCAGGGGAATGAAGGAGTGGAATGATGACACGGCTGAGTGTCTGAAGCAGCACTCTAATGATTAAATCCCCAAAACCCCAAGTTCATAAGAAATCCTACTTGGGATTGCTGGACCTATGGCATGCGTAGGTGACTTTAATCAGATTGGAAGGGAAAGTGAAATGCAAACCAGGCCAAGTGTTCCAGACACTCCCAGTGAGTCACTGCTGCCACCGACAACATCAATGGAAAATGCTGATTGCCACTTTTCCATTCTCTCTCAGCTGCTGCTTCCTTAAGGCTGCCCTTCACAAATCCCTTCCTCTGTTGACCTCACTCCCCTGAGCAGCTCCTTCCTCTCAGTCACCTGCCTGCAGCTCCCAGCAGTTTGCAGCGCCCAAGGAATGCCAGGACATCACTCAAGCTGGTTTGGCCCCCAGGGATCCTCATTTCACAGGATTCCAGAACACGCTGAGCTGCAAGGGACCCACAAGGATCATGGAATCCCCCAGAGTCCCACCACAGGCCTGGGAGGATCATCCAAACGCTTCTGGAGCTCTGGCAGCCTGGGGGCTGTAATTTGGACCTCAGAGAGCCCCAGCTCCTTCCAGCTGCCTACATCACTCACTTGCAACCAGCCAGGCACATGTTTTCCCAAATCCACTTGCAGAATTGCCAGACAACAGGCTCCCATGGGCTCAGGGCATTCTGTCAGCACAGCAGGGGTGACACAGAAGGGCCTTTTGTCCGCCTCAGATATTTTGGTCTCAGCTGCAACACGTGGGCTCAGCCAGTTTGTGAACTGGTGACTGCAAAGTGCTGCAGGGGAGGTTAGAATAAAATAAATACAGTGAGTGGGAGGGCCAAAGTCATCCCACGGGGCCTGGTTTAACCCCAGTTAGCAAGCAAGGACCACAGAGCTGCTCGTTCCCTGCCCTCACACTTGGGTGGGATGGGAGGAGAACCAGGGGAAAGGGAATGCTCGTGTCTTGAGAAAAGTTTAACAACTGAAATAAAGTGATGATATTCTATTCTATTCTATTCTATTCTATTCTATTCTATTCTATTCTATTCTATTCTATTCTATTCTATTCTATTCTATTCTATTCTATTCTATTCTATTCTATTCTATTCTATTCTATTCTGGATGAGGGAGGGAGGGAGGGAGGCGGGGGAATAAAACCCTTGCCTGGTTTGGAGTAAAACGCTGAGCTCAGCTGAGCGAGCTGAGCGTGTCCTTGCTGAGCGCGGCTTAACGCCGCCACCTGCCGACGGGCTCTTGGGCATCCTGAAATATCCTGAGCTTCCCCGAGCATCCCTCAGCATCCCTGGGCATCTCTGCAAACTGAGGCTGAGAAAGCTCTAATTGAGTTTTATGAATGGGTAAAGACAGAGGATAAAGTTGAAGGTTTTATGGAAAGTACAATTCCCAAGCCTTGGCCAGGGAGGTGATCGTCCTTCTTGGAGGGCTCCACTTAAATCAGGTGAATCTGTTCCATTCAAAGCTCAAAAACTGATATGTGGTTGTGAATCCACCACTAACTGCTCCAAACTTCATCAGGCCTAGAAATCTTCTATTTATTTTTTTTTTTTACTAGTCTCAAATTCAGGGGTAAGAAATTAAAACCAATTCAGTGTCACTCCTGCCCTAGAAGAATTGCTCCTCACTCTAAAATTAGCAGCAGAGATCTTTCACCAGCACTGAGCACTTGTGGGAGGAATCACTGCAGGAGCTGAGCTGTGATGCCAGGGGTGGAGATGAGAGATGTGTTCAGCTCCTCACTTTCTTCTGCACAGCTCCCACTTCTGCTTGTGAGGATTCACACTTCTAAATATTTCATTTAGTTGTAAAATTACTATCTGGCCATATTACCCCCCTTCAAAAATGTGTAATATGGATCTGAGCACCAGTGGTTTTCCTGCTCATGAGTTAAACTGGAGATCTTTGAGTTACAGTCTGAATTCTGAATATTTGATAACTCCTCTTTGCCACTTTTTTCACACTGATAATTAATTATTTTAAACCCAAACATACCGAAACATTTCTAAATGCATTCAAACACGACCACCACTGAATCAAGAAAACCATAAAATCCCAAAATGCACATTAAATGGTTTTTCACATGAAACAAGTAGTTTCATGAACCAGGGGGATTTCCAACAGGTCTTTCTGTGCTGCCTGGAATTCCTGCTTTGTTTCAGCTGAGCTGCTGTAATGTCACTGGCTGCCATGGAGCTGTGCTGAAGGACAGGCCCAGATGGAAGCTGGAGTTATCCTGGAATAAAGCTTGGGCTCCAGACAATCCAGGACTTGCTGAGTAATGCAGTGGGGTCACAGAGTTTAACTGCAGTGCTGGGATGATGAGTTCACAAAGGGAAAGGGGCAGTGCAGGAGCTGGCCCAGGCCCTGGCTGATATTCCACTGGAAGCTCATCTCCAGTGGCAGCAATAAAATCCCATCAAACTCTTGCACTTCACTGAGAGATTAATGTTTCCTTGCATAGTTGAAGCTTTTATCCCTTCAGTGGCCTGAAGTTAGGGCTGCCCACCCTTATGTTTTCACTCCACAGAAGTTTAGCAAATCGTATTTTTCCGGGAAGAAAAATTGGCTCCAGCTGCTCTAATCCTGCAGGGAATCCTGAGGGGCCTCTCCTGCCCTGGAGAGGAGCATTACCCACAGCAGCTGCAGGAATCCACAGCTGGAGCTGAACACAGAATTCTCCCAGATGTTGCCCTGAGAGCACTGAACAAGGTGCTTAAGAAACCAGTCAGTTTTCTTGGGAGAAAAGACAAATCCAAAGTAAATAAAAGTAAATTTGGACCATCCCCTCAGTCCAAAATCACGAGGGTGGTGAAACAAAGGTTTCAAACGAGCACATGACAGAAGGGCAGCACTGCTNCCGGAGCAGTTTGTGAGAGGAACTGTATCCTGTGAGGGATGGACCCCATGGAATGCGGCTGGAAGGACTCCTCTCCCCAAGCAGCGGCTGAGAACAGCAGCTGACCACAGCAACACCTCCCCCCCCCACCTCGCCTTTTTTCCCTTGACCGCTGCGGGAGAATAGGTTGGATGTAAGAAGGAGGGGGTGGGGGGTAAAAGGTGTCTTTTAGTGTCTCACTCTTAGCTCTGATCTTGTTAGTAATAAATTTGATTATTATTCCCACATAGAGTCTTGTTTTGCCTGTGACGGTGATTAAGAAAGAATCTGCTGTAGTCCTTATCATGAATAACGAAACCTCTCGTTATATTCTCTCTCTCCTCTATAGCTGGGCAAGGAGGAGTGAGAAGGTGGCTGTAGTGGGCCCCTGGCACCCAGCCTGGGTTAAACCACTACAGGTGCTTAAGAAACCAGTCAGTTTTCTTGGGAGAAAAGACAAATCCAAAGTAAATAAAAGCAAATTTGGACCATCCCCTCAGTCCAAAATCACGAGGGTGGTGAAACAAAGGTTTCAAACGAGCACATGACAGAAGGGCAGCACTGCTGACTTCAGGCCACCAGGCCCTTGCCAAGCCAAAACCTGACTCTGGGGGATTTCTGCCTGAAATCCAGGTCTCATTCCCAGCTCAGCCCATCCCTTTGTGTGCTGAACCAGCCTTAGCTCATCCTCAGGACAGGAGAGCATCCCAGACATGGATCCAGCTCCCTCCAAACATCATTCCTCCTGCTGCAGGTGCTGATGTGTCAGTGCTGCTTTCTCACCGAAGAGAATTAAATACACGGTTTACAATAAGCCTTTTCCCACTGCTTTTTCATTTTAGAAACCCCAGCTCCTCAAATTTTCTGTCCTTCAGGATTGGGAAGGAGAAGGTGGTAGACAGGCAGGGAAAAGAGCAGCCAGTGGCATCAAAGCTGTGACAGGTCATGGCCCAGCCTGTGCAGAAGCTGCATTAAGGCAGTGGAATATTTAACATAGTATTGTTATCATCACTGCATATTTGATAGAAACCTAAAATGCTCCTACAGGAGAATGATTGTGGTTCAAATGCCTGTTCCACCCACTAAGGCACTATGTCTACAATAACTCTCTGTCTCAATCCTGACACAGTAACCTTTTATTTGTTCTAGAAACTCCCACGGGAAGAAATAGCTCATATAGATTTTATAATTCTTTTTTTTTAAAAAAAAAAAAAAGAAAAAAGCAGTGACAGCAGGAACCTGGGAGGGGGTTTGTGCTGGGGGAAGGAGATATAATCCCAGATTAGCAGCTCCCTTCCTGCCTCAGCACTGTGAGCCACAGCCAGTGTCAGCAGAAACTGGAGGTAGTTTGGAAATGTAGTTTGGAAATGTAGTTTGGAAAATGGTGTTGAGTCTGTCCCTGGTGAGCAGTGTGAGGGAATGGCTCTCATTCAGCCTGGTGCTTCAGCTGCCAAATTCTGCTCCCACATCAGTGTGGCTCTGGAGGGATTCCACTGGGTTTGCTGGAGCTGTTGCAGAGTGAGACCACAGTAAGTCAGGCTGCAGCCTGGCTCGTGGTCCCTGCTGGGAGGTATGGGAAGCATGGTAATAATTAGGGAGGATTCTGCTTCCCTGGAGCTCCCAGCACTGAAGCAATTATTCTCTCCTTTTCATTACCCATTCAAGACCACATTGGCTAAATATAAGACAGATTCAACAATTAATATAAGCTCCATAAGAGGCAGCAGGGAAAACCTACTTGCTGAAAACATAATTCTTCAGCAATCACTAGGAACTAGTGATTGTAAAGGAGCCAGATCCAATAAAGCTCCAAACTTGAGCAGAACTCGGGCAGAAACAGTTTTCCCTGTAACTCTGAGTCAGTTTTGGGTGAACACAGGTTCAGATGTGCTTTCCTTTGCTACCTGAAAGATGAGGATGTTCGTGGTGCTGCTGGGATGTGTCTGACTGTACCTCAGCCCCATCTTTCAAGCTCAAGTGTGGATTATGATTTTCATGCCAGGAATCAGGAATTTAGGAGTGCCAGCACCTTATATTGAAGTTCCAGATGTGAAACAACATCAGTCCTCACACTGCCTTTGATTTTCTGGATACCTGCTCTAGGTAGGTAACTTCTATTGAAGTGACCAATCTGAACCTGAGGGCTCACCAGGGTTTTTTAGAAATGCAGGTTCCATGTGAATACCAAACACTGCTGCACTGACTGTGCCAAAGGTGTCACTGCCAGCACATGCTGCTAAATGATGCATTTGGCCAACAAGGGAAAATTCCCACTGGGATATTCAGATGATATTAAAGGTGGTTTGGATGCTCTGCTTAAGCTGAAACCACAGGAAGGTGTTTATGTAGCTCCTGAGGGATTTATTGAGTTTCCATGAGAAGCAACTCTACGTCACCAACTCCACCTTGGAGTCTCCTTCCTTTCAGCACTGCCTGGAACCAAATCCCCTACTCCAGTCTTCCAACCCTGCTGCAGTCCTTGGACCCCCACCAAAGAGGGCAGAAACACCCAATTTATCCTTCCTATCATCTTCTTGGGTAGGAATGGAGCTAATATTTCACTGTAAATGAAGCATCTCTCATTCCCCAACTCCTCCCTGTTCCCAGCAGTTCAGGGATCCCTGTGGATCCTGTTGTGTCACCTCCTGGGCATCAGCCCAATCCTGCCCAGGTGCTGGGGGCAGGTGAGTCCTGCCAGGGCTGTCCTGGCTCTGGGATTTAGGGGGCTCTCCCTGCTTGGGATCCAGTGTAAATCAAGCATTGCAAATGTTGGGCTGGTCCTCTCTCAGCAGGAAAGGCTGAGTCAAAGCTTCATTGCTATTTTGTCCAAAACTGTCAGAATTTGACTGGAATTATGCCTGATTTTTTTTCTCAGCTGTTCTCCTGCAGGTTCCTTCTCTTTTCTCTCTCTCTCATCCCCTGTGCTCTGCTAAATAAACCTTGACAGGAGCAGCCAGATGGAAGCTCTCACCTTAAATTAACACATCAGCCCCTTTCAAAACCACGTGTAGCAAAAGCAGATGCAAATACAGACCAACAGTAATCTGCTTTTCAATTGTCAATATTTGAATGGTCTTGGCTCTCATTCTGGACAGTAATAAAAGAAGCTGGTTAATCATTTATAATTGTTGGGAGCTCTGTGCCATTAATGAACAGGAAGTTTTTCGCAGCTGTCAGATGCACGAGCTGAGCATTTCCTGCAGGGGAGAAAGATTTATTTGGTGACAGCTTCATTATAGATTTTTAGAAAGAAAAAAATAGGATTTTGATCACTGAAAAATCAAGAAAGAAGCACAGTTTCCTGTGCTTTGCAGAGGATTCTCTGTGGCTGCCACCCAGATGAATAATTCCCAAGATGAGGCAAAACTCACTGTGTGCCCCTCTGGTCTGTCCTTGATGGAGCCATGGAATGTCTTTGAAATGGCTGAAAAGGAATAATGAAACCAGAGCTGAAAAACACCTCAAAGAATGGATGGTTAATTGTCCATCAGGACCACATAACTGGGCCAAATTAATCAGCAGAAAGCTCCCCGTGATCTCTCTAATTCAATAAGGTTCAGCAATGTAATCAAGAGGAGCATCTCAGTGACTGCACATCAGATTAATGCTCAGAGTAATTGTTCCAATGCTGGAGGAGTCACAGCACAGACACAGTTCCTCTGATATTTGCTGTACTTCTTTCTGCTGCTGGAAGTGCTGCCAAGCCAGGTCACAGAGGGATGAGCTCCGAGGAGGGGGAAAGAGCTTTGAGCCCCTCACAAATAACCCTGATTCTGGGGGCAAAGCCCCAGGGACACTGCAGGTATTCCCAGGGCCTGGCTGCCAAAATGCAGGGCTGGGATTTGGGAGAGGACAGCACTCCAGGCAGGTGGCAGCAGCCCTGCTTTGCCCAGCACAGCTCGTGTAGGACCCAAAGGACATTTGTCCCCACATTTCAACACTTGAGTTAAACCCCCAAAGCAAAGCAGTGACCTTTCCTTTCCAAAGTATCTAAATTGCTCCTGCACGATTCAAGTCACGAAGGAGGAAAAATGCCTGGATGAATAATGGCAATTCTGTGGGAAATAAAGGAATGAGTGCAAACATCCTGCAGCAACACTGCCATCTGTTTGGGCTCAATTCAAGGAATAGCCTTTTCTGAGGAAAAGGAGTATCTTTATTCTTATATTCACAGCACATGCCAGAAGGTGAAATATATAATAATCCAAATTATTTTTTTATGATGCACATTAAGTTTTTAAGTCAGAATTTGAGGACATTTTAGGGGCAAATAGATCCATGGAAAGCAAAATACGGTGCAAACATATACTGAATTCAACGACCTTTTCTTGAAGAAATGAAGAACTTCTGGAATTAAATATTCATACCTTGCATTTTTAAATTATTATATGATAATATTTAAACTCAAGAAGACCAAAGAATAAAAATAAAAAGGCAGTGAAAACTAGTCCAGCATCACTGCACAGGTGAGGGTGGGAATTTGTGTCTTAGCCCACAAATAAATTGTTGCCACCCATCCAGAGTCTGTTCCCAAACCAGATTCTTTCTCTGGAAAGGATTCGAGGCTGAAATAGTGGGGTATCACCCAAGCTTGTGGCAGGCAGGGATTTACTTAGTCTAAGGTGATAAAATAAGAGGAACATTGAAGCTGGAGCCAATGCTTGCAGAGATGAGGGAATTGGAATATATAAAATAAGGAATTTTTTCTTGGTACTACAACAGCCTGTGGGAGCCCCACTTTTCAAAACCAAGTTTTATTGACTGAGGTGGAATGAAAAGTGAGAACAAAAAGCCTTTCCCTGCTCCAGACACCCCCAGTCTGAACGTGGGCCCAGTGACTCACCTGAGGGAGCAGCAAATCGTGACAATTGGTTTAAAATATCAGCACTTAGTCAGTCTGCACACTGTGGAAGGATATCAAGATCCACTTTGACCACAGCAAACTGTCGTGCCATTGAAGGCACTTTGGGGTTGTTCTGCCATTGTGGAAAAGCCCATGTTTGGGAGGGGGTTGTAGGTGTGCACACAATTCCCAAATCCAGAGTCTGGCGTGGAATCCAAGGCCTTGGAACAGGTTTGTGTGGCCAGAGTGCTAAGAACAGAAAACACTTGGAGAAGGCTGGGAAGGTGGATGGGACAACTCCACCCTCGGTGTGTTTGCACCCAGTGTTTGTGAGCACTCCCTGGGCTGATTGTGGAGGCAGAGCAGGGCAGGGGCAGAGCTGGGTGAGCAGCACCCCCCTGGACCTGCCCTGGGTGAGCAGCAGCCCCCTGGACCTGTCCTGGGTGAGCAGCACCCCCCTGGACCTGCCCTGGGTGAGCAGCACCCCCCTGGACCTGTCCTGGGTGAGCAGCACTCCCCTGGACCTGTCCTGGGTGAGCAGCACCCCCCTGGACCTGTCCTGGGTGAGCAGCACCCACTTGGACTGTCCTGAGTGAGC
>VXBA01004385.1:1030490-1101876 GCA_013399895.1 Serilophus lunatus | reverse complement strand
GTGAGCAGCACCCCCCTGGACCTGCCCTGGGTGAGCAGCACCCCCCTGGACCTGCCCTGGGTGAGCAGCACCCCCCTGGACCTGCCCTGGGTGAGCAGCACCCCCCTGGACCAGCCCCTGTCCCAGAGGGTGTCCTGGCCACCGTCCCCCAGGTAACTCCTGCTGCTTTGGCTTTTCCTGGCTTTTGCTCTTGCTCTTCCTGCCCTGCTCGAGCAATCCTGCCTGTGCTCCTCTGCTGGATGATCCTGGGAGCTCCTGCAAGCTCTGGGCTTTAAAGTGCTGGGACTCTTCCCTTGCAAGTCCACTGACATTTTCCTGCAGAAGAATGCAAAGATCAGTTTTGTGGCAGAGCCAGGCTGGGATGGTTCAGCTCGTGGCATTGTCAACCTGTCCCTCCCTGAAAGCCCGGGGTGGGAATGTTTGAACTGTTCTGCTTTTCCCATTTGGCTCCAATGCAGTGGCTGAAAGAACTGGAGTAAAAACTGCCCCTAGAGCCTCCAGGATGGTGGTTCTGCACGTCCTGGATGCACTGCCAGCTGCCAGGCTGCTATTGCAAGTTGTCTTTGGGTGTTTCTTGTTTGCTGTAGGTGAGTCACCTCAAGCCTTCCTTCTCCTGTCCCTTCAGTGCTGTCTATTGTGTGTCCAGCCCTCCTCTCCAGCCACTGGCAGGGCTCCCACACTCGTGGCCCCTGCTTTCATCACACCCAACACGTGCCTGAGGTGTCTGTTCCTGCAGGACAGTGGCTGGGAGCTGCACTGAAGGAAGGTAAGGAGACTTTCTCAAACTCTGTCCTATTGTCAGTCCTTTCTTGGCTCCACATGAGTCAGAGCAGGAGCCTCTGCCTTCCCACCTGGACATGGACACGTCCCTGTGCCCACCTGGCATCCAAAAGGCAGGAAAGTTGATTGTTCTTTCTGGTATTTAAATCCAACATATGGCAAGTTTTAGTGGGGAATGAATTGTGCACTTTTAACTTGGATAGACTCCGTGACACTGGTGATTGTAATATTCCAGCTTGGTCAAAACCTTGGAAAGGTCAGGCTCAGCTGGCTTTAGCCAGAGCACACAGATCACAGATTTTGTGTAGTTTATTCTCACAGTTTTCAAAGCTTTTACCACTTTTTCAGGACCAAACTAATTATTTTTGAGAGAGAGAGAGAAAAAAAAAGGAGAATTTTCCAAGCCTTGAACTGATGCTGAGGCACAGGATGGTTCATATAATATAAAAAAAATTTAAAAAAAGAATTGAATTATTTTCTGCATTACAATAGAAGCAGTGAAGCATAGGTTGGGAAAGGAACTGTTTCAGAGCTGTGTCTGCTGTAAAGGCTGGTAGTTCACGTTCCTTTTTAAACCAGTTGGGCTGCATTCCAGCCCCCCCTAAGCATAAAATCCTTGAAACTTTGTGACAAAATCTGTGTCTACAAAAGAAGGCCAAGGACCAGAATGAGCTTACTGCAGCTCCTCTCAAATTTTAAGGTTTTTCCTTCTCATTTTGAAGAATGTTATTGCATTAGAATCATCTCTATTCCCTCTCAATCCCCCAAAATTGTCTTGTCAAGTCTCTCATAGACCTGCAGCACCATCTCCCAGGGCTGGGACAGTTTGTCACATCCTGAGAGCCCCCAAATCCTTGGGAAATGACCCCACAAAAAAACCTCACAAGTTCCACCTCAATACGAGGAAGAACTTCTTTCCCTGGAGTGGCAGAGCCCTGGCACAGCTCCCAGGGAGGGTGTGGAGTCTCCTCTCTGGAGACATTCCAGCCCCACCTGGATGTGTTCCTGTGTCACCTGCTCCAGGTGGCCCTGGTGGACCCTGGGGCTGGGCTGGGTGATCTCCAGAGGTCCCATCCAGCCCCGGATATTCTGGGATTCATAAACACATTGTGAGTGCCCTTTATTTTACAGGAAACCTCTTTGGCTTCACATTTAATCATTCCAACTTCAAGGCACGCTGTATCATAGGGGAGAAAAACAGATTGGTTCCTATAAACCAGAGGTCTGAGCACTTTGGGAAGAAATTCAGCATTTCATGTGAATGCCAGAGCTGGAGCTGCTCATTTGCTCAGCTCTGGAGCCACACAAGGGGGGAATTGCTGCTCTGCAGCAGCAAATTTGAGATGTGGTGCCAGAAGGGAAGAGCTGTGACACTTTTTGCTCAGCAACTTGAAACTCTGCCAGTTTGATACCATTTTGTATGTTTATATCATCCCTCCTGCTGATGCTCAGATTTGTCTATAGGTGGCAGTGACCCGTCATTTTTTCCTTAAATTAGGCCAAAAAAAATACCTCCATATATATCACAGAATCACAGAGTGGGTTGGACTGGGAGGGAATTTAAAAATCATTTCTTTCCACCCCCTGCCATGGGCAGGGACACCTCCCACTGTCCCAGGTGGCTCCAACCTGGCCTTGGACACTCCCAGGGATGGGGCAGCCACAGCTTCTCTATTCTATGATTCCATATGTACATGGTAAACTATGTTTGGTGTCTTGGGATCATATTCTGAGAGGGTTATGTAGCAAATTTTCCCCATTTTTATCAAAAAAAGCCTCCAATTCCTATCCAGCTTTCCTATGAGAGTTCTGGAGAGTGAAAACATTTCAAAATTCCACATGGCCACTCCGTGTGTTCTATTTCAGTGAGAATTATAAATTTGATTGTAGAAAATGGGTAATTTTTTCCTAGAGCAAAACACACCAGAGACCAGTGCCTGTGATCCCTGCTCTGTATCATTTAAGGAGAACTCACTTGATGTGAGCAGACCTGCAACAGGAAACTGGAGTGGCTGAAAATCAGGCTACAAATCACTGTTGAAGCCAAAAAAAAAAGAGGAATTTGCTCCTCTCTCTCTCTCCACGGATACAAACTGCTTTTGCAGCACGTGTGAAGGAGGAAGCAAACCTGCAAATATTCCATCCTCTGCTTAAGTTGTCTCCTGGCATAAAGCAGGCCTTGTGAAAGGAAAATAAAAGTAAATCCTCCAAATTCAACCAGATACTAAATTTACCATCGAGACTAAGCAGTGGGATTTGAATCTTGCTTTCTTCTCTTCCGATGGGATAATGCTTAAAGTTGCCAGGAAACAGAATTAACAGAGGAAGGACAAGAGGCCTTTGTCCATCCACAGGGAAGCACTGGCTCTTTTTTTGCACAGATCTGATTTATGCTGGAAATATCAGCTGAGAGGATAAACCCCCTGTAAAATAACTGTACCCTGAGCTCAGCAATCAGCAACTGGAAGCAGAATGTGGGTTGTGGCTGAGAGCTGCCCCCACTCCCCCATTCCAATTCTAGTGGATATGATTTAGCAAAACTACTTGTTTTCCTTCTTTTCTTCAGTAGCTATGGGTTGTTTAATTAAAATTTAATTTAATTGAAGGGGTTGTTCACTGGTTCATACAGACAGAAACCAGAGCAATAATAAACTAGAAGGCACTTGGTACCTGTGGGGGCTGTGCAGAACATCCAAAAGGATGAGCAGAGCTCCAGCCCTCTGCCTTCCTCTCTGGACACCTTCCTCTCTCAAGGTGTGGCTAAAAATACTTGATTCTCGTTGCTTATTTGTGTATCTTTAACTGTACATACACATATCTATCCCGAGCCAGGCTTCCCTCTTCTCTGTTTCCCCTTCTGCCACACTACAGGGAGTGTTTGGCCCCAGAGAATTTCCAGTCCTAAAGCACAGCAAGCTCAGAGGACACACAAATGCATTTTAAATTAAATTTATATGCACTTGTACAAAGGAAAGGCTACAATTCAGACTTGAGATGTGTGATGCCTTTACACGCTGCCTCCCTTCCTTCTCTCTACTTCGTTAAAGTGAAAATCACACAAAAATACACAAGCTGTTGTAATTTATTCATAGATTTTAGGGTTTTTCTGCTGCTAACTCCATGCTACTCCCTCCTGAGCCTTAATGAATGGTAGAGGTGTGATTGCAGCCAGTTCTCCTGAACAAACAAGAAAAGTGGGTTGGTTTGGACCATTTTTCAGGAGCACCCGTGAGCCTTGAGCATAAAGGGGTTGGGATAAGACTGGGTGGTGCAGCCTCAGGATGGGGCAGGTGGGGCTTCTTTGGGATTTTCTGTCCCCATTGGCTGCCTCTTAATTTGAGTCAGGCACTAAATTCATATTAATGAGAAAAAAAAAGGAGTATTTGGGGTTTGTTCTCCACTTCCCAGGAACTATGGGGAATACCCTGAGTGTCCCAGAGGAAGCTGAGGAAGACAATACCTGCACAGTGAAGAGTTACCAGGTAAGTGGGAGCCTGCTCTGCCCACTGCAATTTCCAAACCCTGGGACATGTGGATCCTAAGAACTGTGTTGTTTGCAATTTCAGGCTCTCTCTGATTCCCCTGACTCTGTCAAAAATGGATCTGTTGTGTTTGTCCAGCCTCACTCCTCAATGAATGGTGAAGGTATGTGCTGGAAAAGGTGCATTTGCCTTTCTTTTACCATGGGACAGAGGTTTATCCTGGGAAAACAAAAGACACTGGGAGAAGAGCCCCTGTTTCAGCTCTTGTGACTCAGGAGATGTGGTTTTACAGAACCTTGAAAGTTTTAAGGTAACAAAGAGAAAAACAAGCAAACACTTCTGAAATACTCTGGAAGCTGTTTCATCATTTTAGGAATTTTCTGCCCCACAATAAATAGGTTGTTAGAGTGAAATATTCTGGGTCAGGAGTGGTGAAGTCTCTTCTGCATTTTTTACATGGAACCTTATTTCTCATCCTTTCTATCTGTGTTCTGGCCCTGTGTTCTTGAGTAGCTGCATTGCTTTGACTTCAAAGATGCCAAACAATTACTTGCTGACAGTTAAATCTGTATGGGGTTATTTTTTTCTGTCCTGTTTGTCATTTAAAGATTGTGATTTCCTGGGAGAAGCCCCAGAAGGTGACAGGCATTACAGCTGCAGGGATGTTATGGCAGAACTGCCTGTGGCCCTGAGCTCTGGCAGTGCAGTGACTCTTCTCATCCTGGGATGGGCTTTAGTGAATATTTAACACCCAGAAACCTGCCTTGTTCTCATGGAAGAGAGCAGGGAACATCTGAAATCTGCAGTGAGAGCTCCACAACCAAAATTTAACAGTGTCAGCTGCCTGTGTTTGAGGTCTAATAACACTGTAATTTATTTTTTCCCTCACACTAACAAAATAAAATCTGTGTTCCTGTTAGGTACAAACTGAGTGTGGAAGTTGAATAATTGATGGGGGGGTGGATAAATCCTTACTCAGTGAGTACATCCCATTCCAGCCCTGTTTGGGAGGGGGTTACATGAGACAGGAGCCAGGTTTTCAAGGATCCCACCAGGACAGGCTCGACCCTGAGCTCCCCATGGAAAGGGGAGTCCCATCTCCAGTGCTGACATGTTAAACCTGAGCATTTAAAACATGTTTCCATATAGTTTTGAAAAGTTCTCTCCACCTATTCATGGGCAATTGCTCTCATCCAAAGACTTGTCTCTTCTTGCTTGTCAGCACCTCATTAATTCCTTCTCCCACCCTTCCTTGGCTTTGGAGCCTTTGGGAGCAGCATTTAGGGAGCAGCTCCTGTTCACAGCTCTGCACATTCTTCATTTTACCAGCATTTCCTTTGCACTGAATTTCTGTCTTCAGAATAAATCCAACAATTCTCTTCAATCTCTGTAAGGAAAGGAAACACTTGATAATTCATTGTGAAGAAAAATACTTTATTATTTCTTTTTAAGAGAATTCTCTCAGCTTGTTACATGCTCGTGAAAATAGTCAGGCTGGTGATATGCAGATGGCACTGATTACAGCTCAGGCTCTCTGTTCCACGGCTCATTTCCTAATGCCATCTCACTATAAAGCAGTTTAAACAGTTTCCTACTGGAAAAGCGAAGCCTCTGTGTGTTGGTGCTGGCGTAAACCACCAGAATTCTGGGGAATAAATAAAAGCCAGATGATTTACACTGTCTGAAGACCTATAAAGTGCATGTACACTTTGCTCTTAATACATAAAATGAAGCATATGGAATTGTTTTACTTAAACTAATTTAGTAATCACATTAATTACATAACCCATTTAAGCAGCAAGTTAAAAAAAATTAGTTCTGTGTTGATGTTACTTGCACTTTAACTTTATTCCTGTTTAAAAAGAAGCTAAAATCATTAGCTATTTTAGACATGACTCAAAACTCACTGGTTTGTGCAATGTAATCAGGGCCTTGGTGAAATAAAAGTGCAAGTGCTGTTTGGGGATAGAAGTTATTATTATGGAAAACATAATTGATAATATCATAAAATGAAACAATGCAATAAACAGCAGTGTAACGTATTTTATGGTGCTAAAGTGAGTGTTTCTGGAGAAGGCAAGGGCTGAAAAAAGGCAAGTGGAGGAGGAGGACTGAATGAGATGTTGGTTGTGTGTATTTGTGGTCCTTGTGTTGTTAGTTTGCATTGCTGGGGTTGGCAGTGATCTGCCCATGTGCTGTGCATTAGGGTTGATAAATGAGTGGATGAAATGTGTATGTGCTAATATGTTGGAAAAGGAATCCAGGGAGTTAACTCAGTATGACCAGAGGAGGGAATGTTATTTGCAAGAGCCTCATCAGCATCTGCTTCACATCTGGGGGAGCAGACTGGGGTTGCTTCCCCCTGTTTGCTGCTCCTGTTCCAACAGGCTGACACCTGTGTGGGCTCAGGGATCCTGCCCAGGACTTGTCCTTGCTGCTCCCATTGATTATCAGAGCTGCAGACACTGGCAGAGGATGAACATCCACCTCCTCCTCTTTCAGTGGCATCTCTGCCCTCACTGCTCTGCAGCATGACAGCTAATCCTGACTTTCCTCATGTTTTATATTTTATGTAAGTGCTTGCTGGACAACAGGCAAGAAGGCCAAAACTAGAAGCTTTATATATTTGCACTATACAAAGCAAAACTTTAGCAGGAGGAAACGAAGGGAACAATCCCCTGTGATTAAAACAATGAGCTGCCCATAAAAGAAGCACAAAAGAATTACAAAAATTACAAGGAGAAAAAGTTCTGTGAAGATGCAACTCTTTTCTCTCAGAGGATAAATCTCATTCAGCAAATTCTGTTCCTAGCCAGTATCAAACAGGAATTATGTATTGCAACAGCTCTGTGTGCCTGCAAGCTCTGGAAAAAATACATTTTAGGTACTGTTAAGGAATGATCACTACTGCTGGTTTCTTTTCCTCTATTTTAATTGATTCCAGTAAATCTGTTAGGTAAATAACAATATTCATTAACCTAATGAAACTGAATTATTCTTGGAGCATAAATGTGCTGTCAACTTTATTTGCATAGAGAATAGAGAAATAATATTGGAAAAAGATGTTGGTATGTTCTTTCTTTTTTGAGGAAGGGGGAAATGTCTTTGGTACCTCTGTAATGGATCTGAAAAACGAGTAATTTTAGTCTTGCCACGACAGTTTTTGGGGTCTTTTATGAGAGCACAAGGTATGTTTGCAGGTCTGAAAATCCTACATCCACTGTAGTACTATGACACCAGTCAAATCCTAAATAACAGAAGGAAAAATTAACTTACAAAATATCTATCAAAATCTGTGAGAAATGTGAATTTAAGGATTCCCTCCTTGTTTCCCGTTATTGAGGGGTTTAAGCCCAGTATTTGCTGCAGTAATTCATTCAGGGCTATTAGAGCCCTTTGTGCTGCCCTACACTGATGGACTCCTTGGTGCCAAATGGTGCCTTGTAGCCCTTAATGATTCTTTCATGGCCATTAAAATCTATTTTCTTCATGATGAGCTGAACTCCAGGGAAGAAAAAAGTGCTGTGTTGCTATAATTCCATTGCTAAACAAAATATCTGTAACTGGCTCGTATTCAAAACAGCCAAAGCTACTAAACCCACACTTGTAGCCAATGGTTTGCTCTGTTCTGCTGTCAAAGACCTGAATTTCCCTCTGTTGTGATGCTGTTGCCTTGGACAAAGTGTTTCCTCCTAACATTTATTTTATGGAGAGAGACTTTTCCAAGGGCCTGGAAGGATAGGACAAGGGGAGAATGACTTCAAATGAAAGAGAGCAGAGTTAGATGGGATATTGGGAAGGAATTGTTGGCTGTGAGGATGGGGAGGGGCTGGGATAGAACTCCCGGAGAAGCTGTGGCTGCCCCATCCCTGCAAGTGTCCAAGGCCAGGCTGGAGCCCCCTGGGACAGTGGGAGGTGTCCCTGCCCAGGGCAGGGGTGGCACTGAGTGGGCTTTAAGGTTCCCCCAAAGCATTCCATGATCCTGTAGCATTGCACAAACCACTACTGTTCTCTCTGGAGTTTTTTTTATTAAATCAAAGAAAAACTGCCCTTGGGTGTGTGCTTCCAGCAGAGGGACTTTGTGCAGCCATGGTGTTGCCTTTTGGACATATCCTGATGAAGGGAAAAGCAGGACAAATGTGTTGTGTGGCTGTGTTTTGTTAAACACTTGAAAGGAAGATGCCTTTGCATCAGTAGCAAGAAATGCAGCCTCACAGCAGTGCTATTAATTGTGTATTGATTTTCATTTCAGAGCAGTTTTTAATCTCATTCAGAAAGAACAGCTTTGATCCACTTGCAGACCTGGCCTTGAATCTGGGAGGTTTTGCTTCTCTTGCTAGTTCTGCCTCTGGATTGGGGAATAATTTTTGGAAACAAAGGCACTTCTGTCTCTTTAAAAACAAAAATCTCACGCACTTTTCATCCAAATCCTGGTGTTTCAAAGCCTTTCTCCCCCAGTTTGATGTGACTGTGGTGAGTCAGACTCCAACACAGCAGAGTCTCCTCACTTCTGGTGGGATCTGCTTTGCCTTTGTCTGAGCAGACTTTACTTTTGAACTGTTCTGACACAAGAGGCACAGCAGAGCCCATGCCAGTGATATTTTCCAGGTCTTTCATTCCTTCCATGATAATTAGAGATAAAAGGAGCTTGAGAGGTTCATGAGCTACTTCTTGTTTAGTTGCTTTTCTTAATGATGAGCTTCCATTGCTATTTTTATACTGAAGGCAGTTTTCCTGTGTTTCCTTTATCTGTTACATGAAGCAGAAGTTCAGCATCTATTACACTTATTTTCCAATGGATATTTTCCCCTTTCTTTAGCTGGGGAAGGGTTTGCTTTTTGTTTCCTAACCAAGTTTCCAACTATAATTAGAAGTTTGTGTTTCAGGTTTTCATACATTACTAAGGGAAGCTTAGGAAAATCTAACTGATCCTTAGTGGCTCCAGCTGAGAGGCTGAATAGGAGCTTGAGTAGCTGGTAATTTGTACCTTTGCTTTGCCTGTCAGTACATTGGAATAGGTGCTGATGGAATATTGCTGGCCAAGGATTCTTGCCAGTGGAGTTGTTTCCTTACATGAAGACTAGCAGGGAAAATCTAAGGAAGGATGTTTTCTCAGTATGTACAGAAAGGGAACATGGCTTTATTTTGCCAGAACAGGTTGTGCTGAGACACTGTGGCCAACATGAAAAATGTTGGAATGAGGAGCCAGGTCCCAGCAGCTGGGAGATGCTGGTGGCAGCTGTGACTTCTGCCCCTGTCAGCTCTTGCCTCCAGTGCTGGCAAGTGTTGTGGTCAAGTTCCTTGGGATCTCTGCCAGCTCACTCTGGAAGCACGTGGAGCTGCTGCAGCAAGTCCAGAGGATGATCAGAGGGCTGGAGCAGCTCTGCTGGGAGAGGAGGCTGGGAGAGTTGGGATTGTTCAGCCTGGAGAGGGAGAAACTTTGGGGTGACCTCACTGTGGCCTTGCAGGACCTGAAGGAGAGAGACCATTGACAAGGGGTGGATGACAGGACAGGGGGGAATGGCTTCACACTGACAGAATGTTTAGATTGGATATTGGGATGAAATCCTTCCCTGGGAGGGTGGGCAGGCCCTGGCACAGGGTGCCCAGAGAAGCTGTGGCTGCCCCATCCCTGGCAGTGTCCAAGGCCAGGTTGGAGCCCCCTGGGACAGTGGGAGGTGTCCCTGCCCAGGGCAGGGGTGGGACTGGATGGGCTTTAAGATCCCTTCCAACCCAAACCATTCCATGATTCTTGGGTTTATGGAGGCTCCTACCTCCTGGTCAGGACCAAGTTAAGCTGTGGATCTGAGGTCCAGCAGGGAGCCTTGGTCTCCAAGCCTTGGAGAAGGGGATGGCACAGCTGGGTGCTGGAGCTTCTCTTGGATTCACCCAGGGCTGTGCCCAAGGTCCCTGGACATGGCCAGAGGATGCATACAGGTACATCTCATGCAGCACCTGCTGATGATTGGGTGTTATTATGCAAAATCCTTGAAGGAGGTGAGAAGTTGGGGTAATTTGGGTGTGAAAAGCCAAGGGGTGTCTTGGAAATCTGTGATCTAAGAATGTTCTGCTTGCCTAATCTTAAAAAAGAATTTGACAAATGAAGCTGAACACTGAAGGTCTGCACTGCGTGTGGAAGACAGGCATTTCAGTCAGGTTTTGTTGGTATCTGGGGGGTTTTATTTCTCTCAAAGTAGAATGTGAAAGGCATAATATTGACTAGACTATTACAATTATAATTTGAAATAATTTCAATTTTACATTGAAGCTGACAATTTTCCCGTTCTAATTTAGCAAGTCAGCTTGAGGCTGTCAGTTTTTCACAGTTATAATTAAGTAGATCTAAATTCATCCTTGAAATCTGTGCTGATGATTGGCAGGGAAGTCAGATCTATATTCTAGTCAAAGTGGGAAAGAGAACCTGAGGGGGAGCTGTGGAAGGTTCACCTCTCAACAAGCCTCCTCTTGTTTGCTGGGGTTTCACACACATCGTGATTTAGTCTCCCAGCCTAAAATAAATCTGCATAAAACAGATACAAGATAACAAGATAGATTCTTTTTCTTTTTTTCTTTTGTCTTCTGTAATGTAGGAGCTGCCTCCTCCTGTCTGCAAATCCACTGCTAGGGATTTTCACCTCAGTTGTATTGAAGTGCCACTGTATTATAATATCATAAAATATACTTTTTGACTGACAGTTATTTCACGTCTCAAGTGTGATGGCCACGTGTGTACAGGAGGGGGAATGATTTGTGAGACTTCTGGTGGGAGAAACGTGACTCAGAGCCATAGTGTTGGTGCATGAAGAGAGTCAGAAATGTAAGGGTAAGAAGCCTGGCTTGAATGTGATTTAGGAGTATTCATATCAGGCTGAAAATAACCTACAGGCAGTGGAGAAGTGCAAGTAGAAAATGCACTGTGGAGAGTAGGCAGCAAAGCAAGGAATCATGCTGGAAAAATGAATGAAATAATGAATGCAGAGCCCCGTGGAGGGTTTGGTGAGCCAGGAAATGGGATCAGTCCTCATGGTTTCCAGTCCTTTTTCCTCTTCAGCTGACACAGGAAAGCATAATATATTAATATATAACTGTCCCAAGTTTTGCAGAGTATTTTTTTTGCATATTGCTAATTTGAAGGTAATGTCCACTTGGGCTAAGGAGTAAAAATCTGGGTTATCTTTGCAGCTGAGGGGGGGTTGTGGAGAAGGTATAATTTGCACTGACTTGAATGAGGAGTGGCAGGAAAGAAAATCAGCTGGGCAGGTCTGATGGATGAGCCCAACAGCTCGTCTTTAGCCCAGGAAGGCAGTGGGTTCCCAAGGGATCTGCCCTCCGTGTCCTCCCCAGGGCTCCACGTTTCACAACCGGTTTATTAATGCGCCGTGATTAATTGCACACCCAGCAAAACTCCCTTGCTGTGCTGGATAATTCCTGTTCTATCCTTCTGTTTGTAGTGGATGCAAAGGCAAGTGTTGCACGGGATAATGTGGCCGTTTCTTCCCCGGAGACAATGGAGCAGAGCCTTGGGAATGCTGCCAGGAGAGCTCTGCCACCCGCTAAATCCCGCTCTGTCTTTGCCTTCTCATGGGCTGTACCAGGGCGTACTGAGGATCCAGAGAGGGATTCAGCCCTTGGAGCAGCAGAGTTTGATGTCAGCCCTGTGTTGCCTGGAGTGAACAAAGCCCTGAGTGAGAGCTCAGAGGCTCCCAGGGCAGCTGTGCCGGAGGGAGGATCCCATAAAATCCTGGTCCAGGGCCCACCGGCTGCACCACTGCAGGACATCGAGCTCACGGCCCCAGGGACACCTGAGGGGCAGGATGTGGCCACCCCACAGCCAAAACCAGTGACCTTCTTCGACAGGATCTTCAAGCTGGAGAAGGGAAGGGAAAGGAGTCCAAGGCAAGGGGATCCCCAGGAGGAGCGGCAGGTGTTGGACATTCCCAACGGGAGCGTCGCTGCTCAGGGATTACAGAGCACGTCCAGTGGTGAACCACAGGGGAAGGCAAGTGCTTCTGTAGAGTATCCCTGTCACTAATGAATTCTGGGAATGGGAATAAGCAGGACAGCTGGATGTTGTGATGGCTGGGAGTGAATGTGTTGCTCTTGGAATCACCGCAGGTAACGTCCCCGGGGTGGTTGTGGGGCAGGAACCTGTGGTGAAGCTCTGTCTCATGACTAAATCCTGGCACTGAGCTCGAGTTTAAACTAATTTTTAATTCTCTGAAAGGTTTGGGTAAGATAATTGTACTTGAGAGTTGGACTCGATGATCCTCACGGTTCTTTCCAACTCCAAACACTCTGTTCTTGTTCCAAGGATGAACAGCAGGCAGCTACAAGTGAAAGCAAGAATACCTGAAACTAAAATTGATGATGCTTTAAGAGGTTGGAGTTTGGCACTGGATGGTTTTAAAGAAGTTCTTTGGAGTGTTTTGTGCCATTCTTAAAATAGTCCCTCTTCTTGAGCAATAGCTGCATATCCTACATCTTAAAACAATGTTATGCAGCAGCAATTTTTGTATTCCTGCTTGTTGTGGTTATTTTAGTCAAGGAAATTCCATTGGAATTGATTTTACTAAGTATCCTAATTGAGAGAGAACACCAGTCAAAGGAACTGAAAACAGGTATGAGTTTAGATTTTTACAGTTCCTGCAAAATCTGATGTCAGCAAAGATAATACAGAATTAATTTTCAAGTTATTAACTACTGAAAAAATCCATCCCCTGGGTGAGGATAAATGGCATAAATCTCATTAGTTCTGCTGGAGAGGTGGAATACACTAATTGGTGATCAAATTCAAATTCTGTCCAATGTTGGGAACAGGAGGGAGGAACTGCCCCCCTGTCAGAACCTATATGTAAATGCTATTTCAATAATGACTGGTTTTATTTGCCTAATTCAGGCTCACAAATAAGATTGCTGTGTGATCACTAATGCTTGGAGAAGTGCTCAGTTCTTGCACTGACAACATTGCAGGTTGTCCCAAAAAGTCTTTGGTTTTTGACCTTCTGCCTTGTCTTCTCTATCTTAGACCTTCTCAAATTTGGACACCAGATTTCTTGTATGAACTTACAAATGGTAATATTTTTCTGAAGCTTCATTTGCAAGGCAAAACTGTTGCATTTTTGATCAATGCTCCTCAGAGGTGGCACTAGTTCTTCAGGCAGCTAGATGCACATTTAAAGAATCCATAGGCTCTCCCAAGCAGAATCTCAAGTCATTCACTACCTGAACAGACCAGGGTGGGTAATTCAGAATGAATCATCTATTCAGGACACACAGGCACTTCTGTGTGAAGCTTATGAGAATGAAGCTCTTTAACACTGTAAATTCCTGCAGATACTTTTCACCAACATAAGAAGTTTTCCCTGTGGCTTGCAGGAATTGTGACCTTTACAACCAGATGCTAAATTCGTATTTCCTATTTTGCTGTCACTGCTGTGGCACTATTTGCACACTGTGGAGTGTGGAAGGTCACAGTTGGTGCTGCTGAAGTACCAGAGTGTGAAACTCTAATGGAATAACAATCTGGGATAGTTTTTAGCCAGAAGTCAAACATGAGCTGGGAGCAAAAAGCACTGAGTTTTCAACATGACTGTGTGAGCAGCCATCAAGGGACAGGACAGGAAATGTAAATCTCATTCTGCCACTTCAAAGAGCTCCTGGGAGCACTGTTCACTCAGATCAAGCTTTGTTACATCAATAATGCCTGAATTTTGTATTAATTCTTATTGATTTGGAGTTATCTTCAGTTGTCTTGTACCTTCCCACATCCTGGACCCCAGTAATGGGAATAAGCTGGAAATCCCAGGGACTGCTCAGCTGTAGGTGGTGTTTGGTGTCTGTGAGTGTTTCAGGATCCCAGCAGGTTTTGGTACCCAGGGACCTGCTTGAGAACAGGACTGCTGGGTAACAAAACCTCCTGGACATCATCTGGACCATAGAAGTCTTTGAGGACTCCCAAAATCAGAGTTCAAGCTACTCAGTGTAAATAAATGCAAGAACTGTATCACAGAGGAGTGAAATTTTAGCCTTACCTTTGAATTTCTGGGCTATCATTTTGTCTTTCATTCTTCAGACATGAAATGGAAAGATGCTGAGGGCAGACAGGACTTAAGGACTTTTTCTGGGAAAAGTATATCAACTAAACACTTCAATATGTTGCCAAATTTAAGCCCATTCCTAAAACAAAGGCTGTGGCTCTGCCTTGCAGCACAGTTGCCTTCTGTTCCCTCTGAAGTTCCTACTTCTCATGTAGGATGGAAGAATGACCAAGTCTAATTTAATTACTGTTACTGTAGTAACTACAAACTGTTAGCAAATAATCATATTAAAAATCCAGTTATTGTTGCCAGCAGTTTTTTGGGGGTTTTTTGTGGATTATCGTAGTATCTGTACGAGCTGAAAGCCAAGCAAAGTTTCCCTGAATTGAGTGCCAAGACAAAACAAACAGCATTGCTGGTAAGTAAGAGAGAGGCTCCACAGTTGTAGCTTAAGAGCTGCACAAACATTCTGTGTTTGGTGAACCACTCTTTATTTTTGTGGTCTACAAAACTACATTCAGAACACAGCATAATTAAAACAAGGACAGAATTCATGAATTCATGAAGCATTTACTATGTGAGCCAAAGAAAAGATAAATTATATGCCTGAAATGTTTCACTGAGCCATGATTCATGCAAACAAAAGTGCTGGCAGGAATACATTCTTTTGATATGTTTGGGGTTTTTTTTCTAATGGCTGAACTGAAACTACAGTATAAGAATTTAAGGTGTTTATTACCCCCAAATTGGGCTCCTCAAAGGAATGAACTGAACATTTACATGGGATTTGTAGCTTCTAATATTGACCTTGTTTCTTCCATTATTTGCCCCCGGGGCTTTGCACAGGGAGCTGCTGCAGAGCCTTTTGTGGCTCTGAAAATGTGATAATGTTGGGCTGTGCATCATCTCTCCCTGATTTAGATGCTGATGGCCTGAGTCTGTGCTCCTTCCTGCAGCAGCATTCCCATGGGAGCACAAGATGCACTTTTCCAAGTCCACATCTGAGCTGTGTCTGGGTAGCAAGAGCAGCCTTGGCTTGGGAATCCTGGAGTGAAGATTCTCATGCACATTGTGGGGCATATTTGCACTCTGAAGGTGGAATTCAGGGATTTTTGGGTGGTGCTGTGCCTCAAGCTCTGCAGTGTCTGCAATGGCTTTCCAAGGAGATTCCCTGGACCAGCCAGTGCTGCCAATGGTGGTACCTGACCCCTGTGCAGATGTCCCAGGTGGGATCTGCTGTGTGGAGCAGAGATCCCTCCCTCCTAAAGTGCAGCCCAACACCAGGGCTTGGACTTGTGTCTGTAATTTTTTAAAAAACTGGTTATTTTTTTCTTGATGGCATCAAGTAAGTAGAGTTTGGTGGCATCAAGGACCTCAGCTGTGAAGTTGGCTTTGTTAAGCAACTTATCTCCTGCCTCCTGCTCCTCTGAACTCTTGCCTTAAGCCTCTGTTGGCCTTTTCACATCTGAAATAGGGGCAGCATTTTGCCTGGGAGCAGAGCTCTGAGATGGCCCCCTCTGCATGTGGGGCTGCTTTGGCCAGTTCTCCATGGGACAGATTGTTCTTGGAGCCACTCTGGCCTAAACTGGCAGCTGGACAAAGGGGTGTGTTAGACCCTTGTAAGAGACCCCTAAACACTGTGCTGTGATTCTTCCTGGGTAAACTTGGAAAATGGTGGGTGGAGAACGAAACAGAAGGCTGTTCTTGCATTTAAAACCACGTGGACTTTAACTCCCTGAACACTGTGTGAAGTCTGACCACTCCATGCTCAGCTTTCCTGGTGCCAAAGCAGCCTTTGGAAGCATTTATGTATTTTTAGCCAGCTCGTTCCACTAGGGACATCCATGTCTTCTGCAAATGTCATACAAATACTGTGGGATTTCCAGTTGCCCAGAACAGGGAAAGGTTCCTGTGAAGAGTTTTATTTTAAATTTTCCCACTAATAACAGCAGGTTAAGAAAAAACCCTTGATGTCACTTAGACCTCCAGGAAGGTGCTGTTTACTGGAGACACCTGGACAGGCTCATTGGTGTTTCTTGTCCTGATTTTTTCCTCTGGAGCAAACTGGGCATCTGCTTCTCTCATCATTTTTTCCCAATGACCAGATTATTTCCTAGTGACCCAGTGGGTAACTTGAGTACTGTTGTCTCCAGAGTTGGGGGTGGGAATTTGTGATGAAGAGACAGAGGGGTGGAAGGAAGGAGGGTTGTTGGAGACACTCAAACATTCTTAGCCAGGTGTAGTACTATTAAATATAAAAATATTATTTTAAATGGAAATGCAGAATGGGACATGGGGACTTGTCTCAAGCTGCTCTGCCCTGCACAACACTTGTGTTGAGTTTCCCTGTGCAGGCTCAAAGCAAAAGTGGCCAGAACAGCAGGAAAATTGTGTGGAAGATTCAAAACTGGTCCAAAAAGCCATTTTAAAACCAGACCCTGGTTCAGGTGTCTAAACAGAAAATGAGGAACTTAATACTGCATACTTGACTGCTTGAGCACTGGGGAAACTCTTCTTGGGCTCTGGGAACTGTAATTCCATGAAGAGAGAAGGCAGCTCCCTCTGGCTCAGAAGAATTGCTTTGGGATGTTGCCTTTTTCCTTCTTTTGATCTGGGTCATATTTGTGTTTCCTAGATAAAAACTATCCCTGCAGTGGCAGAATTGAGTGTCAGAAGCAATCTTTGTATGGTACAATCAGACACCGAGCTGTCAAAGGCCAAAATCTCAGCATTTATTCCCTTTCCTCAGCCTTGAAAAGAGAGAAGTGGTGTTTGGGGTGTTGTGTGTGACTTGACTCGTGTTTGTTGTGCTTGGTTGGGGGAACATTGTTCTCAGCTCTCAGCAGCCACTGCTGAATTCATTAGAAAAGAGGGGAAAGAGATGCATAAATGCTCGATTGTCCTGAAGATGTAGGCTGGGCAAGTATGGCTGGAATTAGGGTTGTGACTCGGAGCAGCAGAATGCGAGTCACAAAGTTACTTTTGCATTCCAGTGGAAACCAAGCAGGCCAGGACTGAGGAATCTCTGCCCCCTTTTTTTAGGTGATAGATGAGTGCAAGCAGCAGGAGCCACGGGAGGACTGTGCAGGTGTCTCCAAGCCCACTGCTGCACACCCCGACAGGGCAGAGGTGAAGCAGGAGAGCCCCCAGGCAGCTGCTGCAGGAGACAACTCCGTCATGAGCTTCCTCAAAACACTGGTAGGATTTTGCCTTTCCTTTCCAGCTCTTTGTGCTTTAAACTGCTCCTAAAAATCTCGAGTGGAGATGAGTTAAATGTGTGTTTGCTGTCATGGGCTCTGGGTGAAGGGAGAGGTGTGTGGGCACAGTGCAGTGATCAAATGTTGGTCACCTGCTCTGCAAACATCCCCTTCTGCACAGCACTTGTGGGCCTGGAGCTGTTTAGTTTTCTTAAGGATTTTCTGAATAATGACATTTATTTCTGCATAATAAGATTTATTTTGTAGCATCTTCAAGACTTAGTTTCTATTAATTGATGTAGAAGCCTGAATAGTAAATATTGAATCCAAGCATTTCTCATTTTAGCCATTGACTCGAAGTTGTTCTCAAGAAAAGTTTATATCACAAATATTGTTTCCTCCCCATGTGGGAAAATTTATCCTTTCACCTTTGTGTTAGAAAAACCTGTTGGTTTCAGACATATGATCTTTTAGGCCTTTTAAAAGGCTGAGTTGAGTGACTGTTTTTTCCCAAATACTTTTAAGGTCTCCCCAAGCAAAGCTGAAGCCAAAAGTGATTCTGAAGACAAGGTAGGCAGACTCCTTGCTCACTCACTGCTCACTGGATATCTTTTACTCAGGAATTTCCTTTTCATTATGTTGCCTTTTTCCTCAGTTGATGCCTTTTGAAGTAATTCAAAATATTTTCCTCCTGAATAAATTAGAAAGGAAGATGAGAGAATAACAGTGCAATTCCTCATATAATCTGTGACAATCAAAATCTGAACTGTTATTTTCTGCCAGCTTGACCCTGACTTGATAAAACTCTTGGTAGTTGTTCTAGCTTGTCCTTGATCTAAAACTTCAGATTCCTGCAGCAAAAAAACTTGGGAGTCCAAGGTTTTTTTGGAACTGTGGCAAAAATTAGGACACAAAGAACAGAACCCTGAACAATTTTATGTGCAGGTATTAGGTAGCCAAAATCAAAACACTTTTTCCTCCCCTGTTTATTTATCCTTTTGTGCTATTTAATGCAGAAAGCTTGGTGAGGACATGGGGGAATCACTCCCTGGTTGTAGCTCAATAACTGTGAAAACCATCAACCTAGACATCCAGAAAATGCAGTTATTAAACTGGTCTTGTTCAGGGAGACCTGCAGCTCTTTGAGCAACTCGTGAAAAATCCAGTTTCTCCATCCCCCGACATCCCAGGGTTGGTCTTGTGCTGCTGGAACAGGTGGCTGGTGCTGGGTGCTGTAATTTGGAAACAGATATTTGGGTTTGTTTTATCACATCTGGGAGGGTAAACAGGCCCAGCTGAAGAGCAGGATATGCAAACTCATTGCACAGAGGTTAAATGGGAGCTCTCTTTAACTGGGAATTCCTTTACCAGCACTGTTTTCTTGACATGATATTTTCACTTGAGCACAGGAGAAATATGTTTAAAAGGTTAATTTATCAGCTGTCATAGAGAAAAGCTGCAGATTCTTCAGCTGAGGGGAAATAATGTCATTTTTTTCCTTGAAAAACAACTTGTCTCAATGGTAAAGGTGTGTTTTCCCCTCCATCTGAGCCTTTCCCGAGTGCTGGGGTGGCTTTTGGGTCCTGCTGTGCCTTTGAGGCACAGAATCATGGAATATCCTGAGCTGGAAGGGACCCACAAGGATCATCCAACCCCTGGCCCTGCACAGACACTCAACAATCCCACCCTGTCCCTGGGAATGTTGTCCCAACCCTCCTGGAGCTCTGGCAGCCTTGGGGCTGTGCCCAACCACCCTCTGGAGAAGGAACTTTGCCTTTTAGTAGCAACAGGGTGTCCTCAGGATATTCCAGGTGTGCTGAGCAGCCTGGGCACACCCTGAGTGACTGTCACCCTGGGTAAACAGGGCAGCTGCAGCAGAGGCACCTCCTTGGAGGATCTGAGCCTTGGAAAGCTCCTCCAAACCAAGAGCACTCCCATGTCTCTCTGAATTTGGGAGCTATGCAGGATGCTGCAGGGAGAAAGGGCCAATTTTGATGCAACTGGGCCCCCAAAGCAGAACTGCCTCGAGTTACAACCTCGAGCCAGGATCTCACCTCGACGTGGTGGATGTGTCACATCCTGCACTCTGGACTTTTCCTCCCACCCTGTTAATCAAACAGCCCCAGAGCTCATCCCTGCAGTGGGGTGTCTGTGCAGGGCCAGCAGCTGCACTTGGGGCTTTGTGGGTTCCCTCTAACTCAGGATGTTCACATTGTAATGCTGCAGGCTGATTGTTTCTTTGGGGTTTGGGTCTCTTCATGCTTCTGTAATTCCTGGAAATTTTTGTCAATTTGTTTCAAAGCTTTTTGCTGGTTGGAGGCTTTTTTGCCTTTTTTTGGTTTTCAAGTGTAAAAGAAACAAAAAATGAATCTTGCAAAAGGACAAGCTAATTACTTGGAGGGTCAACAACAATTTTTTGTTTGGCATTTAAAAATCTGTGTTTATATTAATTGAATCAGTAAATACACTGCCTAAGGGAGATGAGGAGTCCAGCAGACAATCAAGCAGTGAGCAATAATCCTACACCCTCCTTTGTGCCAGGTAATCAAAGGCATCTTAGTGCTTTAAATCCTGGCACTGAGACCCTGAGCAACCTGGTCTAGGGAATGGAATCTGTGGGGTGGAATGAGGTGGATTTTAAGGTCCTTTCCAACCCAAAGCATTCCATGATTCCCTGATTTTATTTGTGACTGGTCACATGTCGTGGGCTCATGTACATTTGCATGGAACAGCCTCTTGTTCCAACTTGTTTGTGTGTTAAAGCTCAGTGGAACAACCTTGGGAACTTCTGTTTGTCCCCTTCTTTTTTTTGTAACTGGAGAGATGGAAATGGTGGGGAAGAGAGGAAGGCAAAAACCTTCTTGTTCATAACATGAGAACTTCAGGGTTGGTTTATTTTTCCTTCACTGAAAAATTCAGAGGGTTGCTTTGAATACTGGGAGGATGAGTGGGCACATCAAGTTGCCTCCTGCAGATATTTAGGAATGAAAAGGAAGCAGCACTCTGTCAATGCTTTTGCTATCAGTCTATCACTGCTATTTTTTGGAACATTTGTTTTTAACCAATTTCATGAACTTTATGAAATACTTTATGCAGCATATCTCATGAATATTCACACTGCCCTTTGCCTAAATAATTCATTATGCAAACCATTTTCAAGTCCCTATTATACTGCAATAAAAAGAGTGAAGATTTTTCAAAAGCTGTATGTATTTGCCTATTTTAAAATGATAAATTCTAAATTTAGTTCCTTATTCATGAATTGAAAATAGACAATTCTCAGTCTTTGTGGGATTTAGGTTTCAATGTAATGAAGATTTTAGAGGGGAAAATTGTGGTTTAATTGGGAATCAAATGGGTTGGCTTAGCTTTTATTTTGCTACTCATGTGGAATAAAGTCTAAGGAGAGCTGAGTAAAAAAAACTATATACTCTCCAGGGCAAAAAAGAGATGTTTGATGTCAATATAACATGTCTTTGAACCAAATAAGTTTGGAGTAAGTGCTCAACTGGCAATGCTGTTGTACAAAGGGCTCGAGAGCAGAGAAGGGCCATGGGCAGCCTCCGAGGGCAGGAGCAGAATCCCCAACCAAAGCAGCCAAGAAAAAGAAGGCAGAGAGTCCCAAGCTGGGCCACAGCACATTTAGCAAACTCTTTAGGCACAAGGTTGGTATGAACCCCAGGCAGAGCCCTGAGCAGTCACAGGTGGCTCCTGTCAGAGAGAAAAGCTGTTCAATGGGTGACTCCAACATCTGGCCAGGTGTGCAGTGCCCTGCAAGTGCTGCGTGGGCATTTCTGTGCCAGCTGTGAGCAAAACCATCCTCAGGCACAACGTTTCTCTCTTCAGACCACCTGTGAGCTCGGGGTTCTGGGACAACTCACCTTCCCTGCTCTGAGCTTCCCATTTACTAACACAGATTAACCTCCCTGGCCACTAAAACCAGAACAGAAGGTGCTGACAAGCAAGGAATTGTGGAGATGAGAACAGAGCCTGCAGCTGGGGGTCATTTAAGGATTTATGGTCATTAACATGCACCATCAGGTGGCTAAGATTGGCAAATTGGGGCATCTGATACAAAACAGAGAAGGTTGGAACGTGGAAATTCCTGCAGAAATAGGTATTTCTCACTGAAAACAAGAAAATGAATTGTGGGTTGAAGTCCAACTTGAGTTAGAAGGGAAAAAAATCTGGTTTTGAAGGGTACTTGAAGGAGTTCTAAGTGCACTTTTTATGCAAATGGTTGTTTCAAAGGACATTAGCTTTTAGATTAAAAGAAATCCCTGGAAACTTTTGGTCTCAAGCTCTATTTGGTTGTTCTGCACTCTCTGAAGATCATCTGCCATGATGTTCCATGGCAGGGAAGCAGAGAATTGCAGCTTTTCAGCCCAAAGAATGCAGGAGCAGAGACCCTTTCACTGGGGGAGGCAAGTAATTAATATTTAATGCTCACTGAAAACACCCACGTGGAATTTCTGGTGAGTAGGGGGCTTTATAGTCAAGGGCACAAGTCAAAAGGAGTTCTTTAATACATTTTCAAATCAAAAATGTTCTTTTCAGCATCACATTTTTGAGCTAAGTCATCTGCATGTTGCTGAAGGAATAATAATATCCCAAAGATTTTAGGTCTTTAAGCTCTTGGCAAGAATTACAGATCTTATTTCATATATATTACATTGATAGCTAATAGTTTTATATATACTACATTGATAGTTAATAGTTTTGGTACTTCATACAATTAAAATGAGTTATTTGTTCATAATGACTTAGGGCTTCCTTGTAAAACCAAATGAGTTCAGTATTTTTTTAAGATTCTTCTGCAACAATTCAAAATGAGTGAGTTGTAGGGAGAAAGGATTGGCTTTCATTGGAATGTTTAATGGAACTTTAAAGTTATGGTCTGGCCTGACAACAGTTATCTTTAAGGAAAGCAATAGCTTTAAATTTTTACACTAATAAAATCTGTCTTATAAAATGTCATTACTTTTAAACCAGCTTCTTCTTGGTTCCAAGTTATCTTCACAGTTTCCTTCCATGTACAAAATACAGAAGCAATAACTGAGGTTGCATTTATGGCTTATTAAGAGTAAAGGGGATGGAATAAAATAGTGCCAACAGTTTTGCTTGTGAGGCTGATTGAAAGTGGCCATTCAGATCAGAGCAGGGATGTGACAGGCAGGGCCTGAAGTTACAAATGCTATAAAACTTCCATAGTTTTGTCTTTTAATTTTTAATGCCTTACAGTGATGTGTGAAGTAGATGAACGGGTAACCAATTTTATTTGGAATTATCATTTTAATGTATGTATTCATATTTAATTTTGAGTACTTTGCTCTCTCCTCTGAAAGTTCTTTCTCTACAACCTTCCAAACTACACTTGTCTGTACCTTAGTTCAGAACAGGTGAACAAACCCTTTGTTTTTCAGCCTTTTGTGTTACATGAATACTAACTGGAAAGAAATTAATGAATGTTGTCTTCACGCAATGTGCATTCTAATACCAACCCATGAGATGGTGTGACTGGGCCACGCAACCTCAGAGACTGAGTGTGGGTGACATTCCACAGCTGGATCCCTGTTTGCTCTTTCATTCCCATCCCTGGATGTTTGCCTTCCATTGCATTCCAGCTTTGCAGTAAAACTGTGTTGATGTGGAGCATTTGTAGCCCAAGGCATTATCCTTGTTCTTAGCACTTGCTCTGGATCCTGGTCATGACCATGAAACAGTTCTTGGCTCCTGCAAAATCTCCCACCTGTTCTTTCAAGAAACCCTCAAAGCCTGTGGCACTGCCCAAACCCAGGAGTGCTGCCAGGCTGGTGCAGGGACAAGGATGGGACCTTGGCAGTCCCTCTGGAAGCCTCACCTCTGCCAGGGATCAGCTTTCATGGCTGCAGGAGCCAGGACTTTGACAAACATTCACAAAAAATAATTTGTGACACAGACAATTCCTGAACTGTGAGCTCTGGCATTGCCTCAGCCTTGTCTTTGTGTTTTGTCTCCCTTCAGGCTGCAAAAGAGACCCAACAGACAACAAACACCAAAGTGAGTGGGATGCTTGGAGTTGTCTGTGTGAAGAACGTGGGCCAAGGGGAGCTGCTCTCACTGCCATCTTTAGTCTCTCAGGCTGTTTTTATTCCTTTATCAGTTGCTCATCTGTGTTGGGAGGGGAGGGGGGAGTTCTTGTGTCATTTGCTTTCAAGATGTTACTTCATTTAAAAGGTGGGGGGTGTATTCTGTGACCTGTGCAGGGTGATGCCCAAATGCCTCCTGAGTATTTTATTTTCCACAATAACCAGTGTCTATATCTTTCCCTAGAGCCCTGAGCAGCAGCCTGTCACCCCTGTAAAAGCAGACAAAACCCTCCCTCCCTCCCAAGAGCTGCCAAAGCAGAACCCAAAAACCCCAGAGGCTGCAGCCCCCCAGCAGGGCCCAGCCAGTGAAACCCCCAGGGAGGGGATGAAGGAGAAACCAGCAGCCACCCCTCTGCCCCTGAGCAAACTCTTCTGGAAAAAGGTATGTGTGGATGGGGGAGCTGCTCCATCCCAAGCACAGGCAGAGCAGAGCAGTCCAGCCTGCCCAGGGGAGCAGCTCCCATGTGCTAAACACAGAAAAATGCACCCTCATCTTGTGTTTCTTGGTTTAGATATAAAAAGGAACGTTCTTCTCTGTCAATTCATCACTTCTGTTAAAAATCCTGCAGCATTTGTTACCAAATTGTCATAAATAGGGATATTATAACAAAACCCCATTTAATTTTTATGGGAACTGTTTGCTTTAGTTCCAAATGTGTGAAAACCTGGGATCTGGTGAGTCCATTCTTATTCAATAGAAAATATTCCACAACACAGCACATCAGTCTTTCAATTTGGACACTTGATTGCTTAGGAAGGCACATTATTCCTCAGGTTAAATAATGGTTTTAACAAAAATTAGGACTGAGAACACAGTTCCTGTTTCCATGAAGGTTTATTCTTTCCTTGTTTCATTTAAAAGGAAGGCTGTATTAAACTTTACTGAATTACTGTATGTTGAATAAATGCTTTTCTGGGCTTCTGTTCAAGTCCAAATCCCAGAAATTAGCTGCTCCCAAACACCCAGAAGCTGCTGAGTGGCCCTGCAGCTTCAACTGAGCAGTGACACTGGAGAAAGTTTGGATATATTATTTATGCAAAGAAATTGGAGATATTTCTTCTATAAATATCTAAATATGCTTGAAAACTGTTGAAGTTTGAAATATTTGCTACTTGGAACTTAATTCCCTGGGGAGCTGGGTGGATCAGGTACTTGGAATGAGAGGGAAGTTGGGAACAAGAGGGAGAGGGAGGGTTTTTTATGTAGTTACTGCTTCAGAAGTCTCCTTGAGTAGTCTGGTTTATTTGAAAACAGAGCTGGGAAGCAGGATGTATGCAGAACATCAGGATGAATAAAGAAAAAAAGATCTTCTGGCAGACTGTTGTGTGTAGCTGCAATGTAAAACAGCAATAAATCTGGTCTGAATTGGGTCATTTCATAATGAAGTAACAAGGTCTTTAAAAAAGAAAAAAAAAACATGTAAGAAGGGAAGATTTTCTTGGGGCAAAATAGTGAAAATCACTCCTGTGGGGGAGAAATTGTCATGTTTGGGTTAAAAGAATTAATCTGATAAGGTTTTGGTAAGATGTTTTAAAACCTTATTTGGAAATTAGCCCAAACTAGAGCAGTTATAGATGTTTTACTGCTGTGTATAATACAGACTGTGCCCACAGTGAACACCAGCTCCCCAGATCTGAGAGTTAAAATAGTTCTTGGTACCTGCCCTGAGCACCTTTTAACCCTGTAACAATCTTAAGTTTGGGGATCTCAAACCTCTCAGGGGTGTAAACCTTGTCCCAAAATTCCTTTTCTCCTGAAAGTTGATAATGATGGATTTATTTTCTCCTACATCTTCATCAGCTCCTTGGGTCAGGGAATAGAAGGTTTTCTAGAGAATCCTCTACAAGCAGATTTTTATTGCTGCCAAAAATATTAAGAGCTCATTAAAGCATTTACACAAATGCACTGAATTACAACAGGATGTGAAATCTGAACTCTGCAGAAGGAGCCTGGTTTTGCTTAGTTAGAACTTCTTGGGTCTGGAATCACGATGAGACTAAAATTCCTGCAAGTTTTCTGGAGTGAATTCCTGCAGAAGAGAACTGAGTTGGGTCCTAAGGATTTTAAAAAGAATCTGCCTGTTTGAGCATTGAGTCCTCACCTGTAAAAGGCTCTGGTGTAGCTTTGAGTTTTATTGACAGGGAATAATATTATATTTCCTTTGATGACAGACCCTGGTGACCCAGTCAGCTTGAAGCTAAAGGAACGTCCTTAGACCCAAACTTGGCCTGGTTTTAAGGATTCTGTGGGGTTTTTCTGCACTGATCTTATCTTTGACACACTTGGTGCACTATCCTCTTGCTAGGACAGAGAATTGAAGCTGACAACTGTTCAAATAGGTGTTTAACTCAGTCATGAACAGTTTTCCCTTTGAACTAACAAATAGCAACCACAACACTCAATAGATCCGGGATTTTGAGATCCAGCTTCTCCTTTTCCAGGCAGTCTCTTAAATATCCATCTTCAGATGAGCTTTCAGTTCAAAGTGAAGTTAATGAAGTGCCTGGCAACACGTTGCAGTTAATGCTGCTCTGACTACACAGGAATAAATATGGGAAGGGGAAAGGAAAAATTCCTTATTCAGCTTCTCAGCTGGGAACTGCTTTGTATTTGCCCTGTTTCCTGACCAGTCTGCACAAGAATTCTCATAACTGTTCCTCAGATGTTTGTCATGCCAGCAGATTTCCTTTAAATAAGGAATGCCAACAGAAAATTACAATTAGTAATTCCAATATTTGTGTTGGAGAGCTTTTTCCAAGGCCTTGTAGGTATTTGATCAGGGCAGAGAAATATGATGCTCCATCTTTAGCTGATCAAAGTAAATGGTGGAAGGTGATCAAGGCAGCATTATTTAGATTGTTCTGTAAACTGTCTTTGAAAGGAGATATGTTTGTTTAGAAAATAGAATTTCAAGCTATTGCAACAGCAGAAACATCCTGCTCTCTTTACCTCTGTGTGCTGATAGTGCAACAGCAAACTGGTTGGGTGAAGGGGAATGTGGAATGTAGAACCTCCACCCCAGGTTTGGGGTGGAAAGGACCTGTAAGAACTGGACTCACTCAGTTCCACCCCCTGCCATGGGCAGGGACACCTCCCACTCTCCCAGTTTGCTCCAAGCCTTGTCCAGCCTGGCCTTGGACACTTCCAGTCCCCTCAACAGCTGCTCCAACAGCTCCATGTCCTTTTATTGCTGAGCCTGCAACCATCCTTTGCCATAGGAAAGAAAAGATGAACATTTGGGTGGAGTGTGAGAGGCAAATGTTAAAGTTACTCAATGCTTCCCAAGATCCTGCAGCACCATACCTGCTCCCAGCCTGGAATACACACCTGTCAGGTGGGAGAGGAGGAGATCCTGCCTGTTGGGTCAGTGGATGCAGGAACTCTCAAGAGAATTCCCCCAAGGCTGAGGGAGCAAGGAGGGCAATAAGCAACAGCTTTGGGGGCTGTTTCACCACCCAACTCTGGCACAGCTGCCACTCCTAGAGCAGAGAGGAACCTTCACCTCCCCAGATCTGGGACTGTAGGGGTCAGACCCCACTCCTGCCTGTCCAGACCTGTGTGGTGTCAGTGGGTCACAGTCTGAGCTGTCACAGCCCAAGATCTGCTCAGTGGCACCTTCAGGTCATAGGTGGAGGTCTCAGCCCAGGGTGATGCCAAAGCTGAGCTGCCTTATCTGCAGCAACCTGTGCTGCCTTTGCCTTGGCTCAGGAGGGTGGGTTAAAGCCTCTCCAACCCTCCCTGTTTCCTGCCTGGCAGCAGCAGGGGCAGATCTCAAGCTTGACTGCTCTTTTAAGTGGAAATTTCTTGAGCAAAAGGTCATCTTGTATATATTGTTAAGATAAAAGAAAAGCTGCTTCATGAGGAAGGCATGACCCAGGGAAGAGAGCAGAAGTGTTCCTTGAGTCTAATGAAATGCAGGGGAAGGTGCCAGCTCAGGCTCCAGCACGAGATCAAAGCTGGCTCTGGTGTTTATCTTAATTGTGAGGAAAGATGCAGCCAGCAAAAGGAAAACTATTCGAGTTACCCAAGGGCCTGGACAAGGGGGACTGGCTTCAAACTGGAGAGAGCAGGGACAGATGGATACTGGGAAGGAATCCTCCCCTGGGAGGGTGGGCAGGCCCTGGCACAGGGTGCCCAGAGAAGCTGTGGCTGCCCCATCCCTGGCAGTGTCCCAGGCCAGGTTGGAGCCCCCTGGGACAGTGGGAGGTGTCCCTGCCCAGGGCAGGGGCTTGGAATTAAATGATCTTCATGTTCCCTTCCAACCTCAGTCATTCTCTGATAAAGGACTTGCTCCACAGCAAAGGACCTGGTTATTTGCATGATAGGGATATTTTTTTTCTGGCAAAAGGAAGATATTCCTTGATAAAGTTACAGTAGGATGAGATTCAATTAGTTGTCTTGAGGGCACAGAACAACATTATTTAGCAGGACAATTATAAAAGGCAGAATAGTCAGATAAGAAATACGTGTTCAGCTCCTGCTCCTGTGCCCTGCCCAGCTCTGCCTTAACCACAGGGTGCTCCCAGGAGAGCCTGCAGAAGGCTGTGGAATGAGACATGTGGGAGATTAATCACTAAATCTTATGGAGAGCCATATTTCTGAGGAATTTACTAACCCCAGGCCTCTGGCTCCAGAACTATTGTAATGGAAGGAACTTTCCAGTAACTCACAAAAGCTCAGTGGGACCCAAAATCCTTCTGTAAAGGCCACGTTGCTGAGCACCCAGCAGCTCCTCTTGAACTCAGAGGAGGGTCAGCCCTATCAAAGAGCGTGTCTGTGACCCATGGAATTAGGTGAAGTAATAGATGAGCTGCTTAACTACCTCCTACCTCAAGAAATCGTTTATATGTGTGCAACTGGGAAGAGGAGCTAGTGACTGGATGTGACCAGCCTGGGAATGCTGGAGCTGGGATGTTGCCCTTCTGTACTTCACTAAGAACGATGCTGTGCAGTTTTAACAATTAATAATGTTCATTGTGTGTTTTAATTAATCCTATTTCTGCTTTTGTGTGCGAATTCCTGGGTCTGGTCTGCTGTTTACTGGGTTTACATACATACAGCAACATGTGCCCTGAGTAATTTCATTTAAATTTTCCTTTTAAAATTGTAATCCAAGCTAAATTCTTCTTTGGAGACCAGCACTACAACACAAGGAAGGTTATTTCTTCAATCTATACGAGCAGGTGGGATTTTAACACTCGTTTGCTTTTCGGAATTGCAACAAATCCCATTCCTGCAGCAACATAAAGAGATCAGTGAAGCTGAGAGTGCTTCCATCCTCCCCGATTGAATGTTTTTTCCCCCTTTTTCCTTGTTCCCAACCCCAGAACTCCTCGGAGGAGGCAGAGGCTGTGAGCAATGAGAAAGCCGAGGCGCCTTTGGAAGGGGGGACTCCTGACAGGGACGAGAGCAAGAGCCCAGAAGCCTCAGAAGTGAAACCCAGAGGAGCCGAAAGCAAAACCCCCAAAGCCAACCTGAGGAAGTTTTTCAAGCTGGTAAGAGAGGCGCTGCCCCCGGGCATTGAGAAGGAAGCGATCGCTGCTGGGATTCGGGGGCGATGCCTGGGGAACGCAGGGAGAGCAGAGGGATGCTCGGGATGCTCGGGATGCTCGGGATGCTCGGCTGGGACCCCGCTCCCAGTCCTGCATCTCCCTCTCGCGGCTCCTCCAGGAATGTTCCTGCCCTTTCCCAGCCCAGGTGGCCCGGGGACATCCAGGGATCGAGGGGATTTCAGCTCCACAAACCTTTTCCCCCCGGGAGATGCTGGTGGAGGCTCCCAGCTCCGGAGTCCCTGAGCAGTTCTGTTCAGTCCCGCGCTTGTTTCGGGGAATTTATTGTATTTGTAGAAGCACAACTTTTTTTTGGTTGGTCAAACTGGCACATAAGAGGATGCAGTTGCTGCTGCAAAGATGGGAAAAAGGAAGGAGCAAAGTCCAATCTAATCTTCCTTCCCAAAAGACTGGAAGGAGAAAGGGAACCCTGAGTGGCTGGTGTTGTCTTGTGGCTGTAGATGTGAATTATCCCGATGGATTTGTGTGCAAACAGCCAGGCAATATTTCTCAAAAGAGTCCAGAAAAGCAGCCAGGAAAGAGAATAATCCAAGCCTAGAAATAACACTTCTCTGATTAAAATTGCAGCAGACCTTGAGGGTTTACGTGGTGACTGATCTGTTCTGGCAAGGTTTACAAATGTGTTTGTCAAAGTTCTATTTTTAATCGGTGCTGGTTTATTTTCAGGCAGCTACATGTGTGTGGGTATCAGAATTACTCAATCTATTTGTCCCATTTTAATGCTTTTCTGGAATGACCAGCCCAGGTGTGAATACCTGGTACAAACCTGTGACCAGTGACAGTGTCAGAGGTTAAAATTCATGGCTCAGTAGGAGCTACAGGCCACAACCCAAATCCTGAGTTATTTTTTTATTTCCTAAAGATTAGCATTTCTTTTATTCTCAGTTGTTTGCTGGCCTCAGCCCAAACCATAATGGGTGCAGTTACCTTTTGTTCTCTGGAGCTGCTTTACTTCAGGGCCAGTCTTGTGTATTTGAGGATCTAAACAAAATTTCTTAATATCAGATGTTTGTTGGAGGCAAGAAAGTTGTAAAATGGCATTTTTTAACTGGAATGAGCTAATTCCCAACTAGGAACTGAGGCTGTAGCTCTGTCCTCAGCCTGGAAGCTGACAGGCAGCACGGATGGCCTGAGATAAAGTTGACTATGGTCTCAGAACATAAAATGTCCTGTCTCTGCATTAATGAAGCTGCTCCCAGGCAGAATTTATCCTTCTGGAATAACAAAATATCATTTACAAGTTGTCTACAGTGTCTGTGCTGGTTTACTTTCCCAGATAAATGAACTTTTAGGTAATAAGTAGCATTTGGGACCGAGAATAACTATTTTATGTTGTCACAGCACAACTTTCCTTCATTATTCATGAAAACAGAGCAAGTGTGTTGGTTGTCCCCACCCTTCTCCCCCTGGATATGCTGATCAACCCCTTATTGCCACAGAAAACAGGGGTTTTTTTGGGGGAAGCTTTGAGCAGCAGCAATCCTGACCAAAGGCAAGGATAAGAGGTCAGCAGAGCTCTAGAGAGAGAAATCCTTGTGATCACATCACACTGACAGCAAGGGGGAACTTTGCCTGCACCTCAAGGTCTTTACTCTGTTATTTTTGGCTACAAAAAATAAAATAGAGATGGATTAGCAGGGGTTGGTTGAGGCAGGGTTATTCTTTTCTGGGTTTGGGGTGTTCATGGAGAAAAAAAGGTGACACTGATCTGGTCTAGCATAAACTATTTTTTCTGGAGGTGTCTAAGAACTTGCTGAAATAGAAATGCAAACTAGATCTTATCACAGCACTTCTTCACATGCTCTGGACTGAGTTTCTCTCCTGCAGTGTCAAGACAGACCACACTGTGCTTCCTCCCCTCCATCTCTGCAGCCTCTTGCACAGATAAACTGTCAGGAGCACAAACACAAGAGGCTGAGCAGCAGCAGCAGCACATTCCAGAGGGAGAATTTTCCCCACAAAAGTCATGAATTGTCACGGAGCAGTTTAATTTTCTATCCTGCTGCTGCCACATATTGATTTTGTGGGGGTTTATAGGAAAATCAGGCAGTGAAAGAGGCCCCTGCAACGACAGCATTTGTAGGATTGAGCTGGTGCTGTTGTGCTTCGAGTTACAAACCTACAAACTGCACAAAACCACAATTCCGCCTGATCTATCTTTAGAACAGAAGTCACATCCTTTCATTGTTTTCATTGAACTTGTGCAATGAAAAATGACATTTAAATTTGGGCTCTTTGAAATTCTGCAGTTTGTTTTATGCTTTACTGCTGAGCTCTGTGGCTTTTACAGGACTGAGGAGAGTCCCACAGGACACGTTTCTTAATTACAAATATACACACCAGTCCTGTTGTTTCTTTGGTAGCACTAATTATAATTAAACCTTCCCCTAATTGTCACAAAGCTTGGGTTATTTACTCACTGAGCTGGTTTTGTGAGGGTTGTCTCACCTTTAAATCCAGATGGAAATGGGGAATTGGGAATTGTACCTTAAAAAGGTATTTCAGAGTCAAGGTTTGCTCTGGGTGACCTTCCAGGGCTGCAGCCTCAGGATCTGCTTGGATTGGGAAGACTGGGCACCAGGCAGGACCTTCCCTTAGATTTGTACAGACTGGGGGCATCAAAAAGGTTGGACTTGATGATCTTTAAGGTCTCTTCCAACCTTGTGGATACTGGGAAGCAAAACTTGGGACTAAAGGGATGCTGAGGATTAAATATAAAAATGTACCTACAGAGATGCATTTAGTGTGATGGTTGAAGAGAGGGAAGTCCCACTAGGTCTTGTAAGACAGATTTGGCTCTGGAAATCAAGGAAAAGCTCTTTCCTAGAAAACTAGAGTGGCAGGGCTGATAACACTGCCTTGGTTAGTGGCTCCTGTGGTCTCGGGTCCACTGAGACTCATCCACATTTCTCATTTTTTCTTAATGGGAAAACTGACTTGCAAGAGAAAATCACATAGAAAAGAATCAGCAAAATCCACTTCAGAGTTCCTGGAGTGTCTGGTTTTGTTTTAGTGTTGTAAAGAATGGCCTTAAAGCAAACCTTGATTCATCTGTGTTATCTGACTGAATTCATGCCTCTAACCCTGTGAGAAGTCCTGTAACCCTTTGTTATTTTAGTCAGTCAAGGGTGATGGAGGGACAACCAGTTCAGAAGAGTTAAATGGCCCCAGACACCAAGTAAGTGCCTGGATTTTTTCATCTTCTGGTGCTGGTTTCTTGCCACCTCCTTCCGTGTAACTCTGCCTTTTGAAATGTAGAAAATCACTGGGAGAAAAGTGCTACATGCTCACTGATTTCATTCCTTACCTCTATTTTACCTATTCCTATTTCTGAACAAGGTGTTAAAGGATCACTATCAGATTAAAAAAAAAAAAAAAAAAGCTTTTTCCAGGTGTGTTCCTTTTCCTAAAATAATTAGTGAGTTTATGATCAGTTTTATTCCTGCCTCTTGCTGCTATTTTTAATTTCTGTATGTACTTTGGCTCAGGCAGAGAAACTAAATACACACAGCTAGAATTATTTTTACTTTGTTGATTTGCTTGTCTTCTGAGGGAAAGATAATTTAGGTGGAAACTCTAAAAGAGAAATGAAAGTGAGAATGAAAACTGTTCACTGCAATTTAACAAAAGCCCTGACATTTTTTTTCTTATTCTGTTTTTTTCTTTGATTCCAAATTCACAAAAGCAACACCAAAACTTTGGGGGTGACATTTACATAATATTCTGCATGGCTTTAAAATGCTGCAGAAAAAGTACATTTTCATTGGAAATACAAACACTGTTACCCTGTGTGAGAGGCAAAACCCCATCTATTGCAAGTCAATACATTCAGCAGAATTTCATTCAGTAACGAGAAATAAAACACAGATTCTGAGTATTGATGGAGGATTTCCTTTAAGAGAAAAAACAGAAGTTGTATTAGAAACTGACCTTTCAGAATTTTATTTTTAATTAACAGCAGAATTATTTCTCACTCTTCCTATTTTCACAATGTCCTGTGACACCAAGGTTAATCTGTATGGATTATATCTCTAAAAGCATCCCAAATATAGAAGGCCTTATGATTTACTCCTTATTTCATACAACAGTTTTGTGAAATAATGTTACAAGTTGCAGTCCTGGATCTACTTTTTATTATTTTAATTAACAGCCAGGTTCCTTCCATTTTTACACATCAGTTTATTATTCTTTCTCCTCCTCTCCCTTGCCCTGGTGTAAATTATACATTTTATTACATAAAACAGCCCAAGGAAAGTTTGATCTGCTGTGAACTTTTTTTTTTTTTTTTTGGTGGGGGGGGGGATTCTGTGGAAAAATCTCCTTAAATTTTGCTCTTGTGTCCTTGGAATTCTGTGATTCTTCTGCACTTGCCACCACTGCCATTCTGAATGCTACAGAAATTTATTGCAGCACTGACCCAAAATCTGCAGAAATTTCAGGGTCTGCCTTTTTCCACTTAAAAATCAGCCTTGGATTGAGGTCTCCTGTAACATGATGGGGAAAATACCATCCTGTTCATGTTTTCTTCTTTCATTCCAGTGGCACTGTCAATGGAGAGGGAGGAAAAGCAATCTGTCAGGTGCAGCTCAGCCTTCAGAATAAGAAACATTAACATGTTTCATTATTCATGGGCTTCACTCTGTGTTTCCTGAGCTGCTCCCATCAATATAAAATGTGCCAATTTCCTGCCTTTCAAGGTTAATATGAAACACCTCAAAGAGATTATCTGATAGGGCTTTTTATTTTTCCCCCTCTTATTTTGCCTGGAAAATGTATTATGAATATTTTTAAAAAGTGTTTTGTTTGAGGAACATCAAAGGCTCAACCTGCTCACAGGAAAAGTCCTGTTGCATCCAGGTTGGGTTGGACTCAATCCTGTCTCAGGCACCTGCACACCCAAGTGTTGGGGGGAAGAGCTTGAATTTTACACCCACAGATTGCCCAGGGTGATAACAAGGGTTAGAAGTTGTTCTGGCACCTCAGGACTCAGATTATCCACCTCACCGCTGGATTTTAGGGGCTGAGCTTGTTTTTGAGTTGAATGTGCATCTTTGCAACTGCACCAAAAAAAACCATTTCAGAAGTGAGCTGAGACAAAGAGTAAGAAAGGGCAGGAGCTGAGAGCTCCCAGAGTGAGTTAAACTGAGTCAGATGGAAAGAGAAACAATTAAATTTGACTTTCTGCTCATCCTTGTGCTGGGAAAGCTCCTGCATCGCTTGGACACTCAAAAGTGCATCTTCCCAGGTCTCATTTCTCAGGTGAGGTGAACACACAGTGTGGTGTCTGTGCACTTTTCCTTCATTCTGACCTTATTTAATTGGTTTTAATGAACTCTGGTTGGTTTTAATGAGCTTCTGATATCCATCCCCGTGGCTTCATGTATCTCCTGCAGAACAAGAGCGAAGACAAACTTCTGATTCAGCTCAGACAAATGCAGATGTAAGCAAATACATCCCCACATATGTCTGACCTTTGGAGAAGGAAATAGTTCAGTACAAGCACATATTTTGTGGAGAACTTGAGCCTGAATGTATTAAATGGTTGCACTTTCTATAATTTAAATGTGGGGATTTTTTAAGGTTAGGTGAGGAAGAAAGGTGAATTAAGAGAAAAAGGCAAGCATTGCTACCCCCTCTCATTCTTGTTTCCCCAAAATTAAAGTGGCTTGAGGGTATTTTTAAAAATAGGCACAAGAGGTGTATTTGCATTCTGGTTCTCTAGAGTCTCTGCTTTCAGGTTTTCCTCTGAAATCACAAGATCTAAAAATGATTTTGTTTTTGATGAAAGCTAAACCTGTCCTGTAAGCAAGAAACCCCCAAGCCTTTAGAAGAACACCAAATATTTCAAGACTAATGGTGAAATCCCCAAAGCTGGAAATATTGCACAGCATTAGGCTCTGGGCCATGCCCTGAGGGCAGATAGAAGATTTCCAGCTTTTCAATGTGGCAAATTTGCTCTCTTTTAAGGATATTAATAAATAAAGCAACATGATTCTTTATTTTTGCAGGAGAAAAAAGAAAATCCCATTTGCAAACAGATTTCCAGGCAAAAAAAAATCATCACTTGAGACTCTCCAAACAGTGACAGTTTCATTGTCTGATCCTTTGTGTGCCAGATATGATTTCCCTCCAGTGAACTTCAAACATCCCACACTTCTCAGAGTTCCACAGTCTTTTCCTTTACTGTAAATAGGTGCTCTCGTGTTTCTTTGGAAGATTTGTTGTCTCTCTTCTTTTGTACTTGGACATGAAATTTTCTGGGGTGCTCTGGCATTCCATAGCCAAACCCTGGGTTCAGTTGCAGTTTTAGAGCAGATTTGTTTTCATTGTGTCTTTTGCCTCTTTTCTCTCCTAAATCTTTGCCTTGCAATTTTTGGGTGCTTTCCCTGCCTGGGATGCCAGAACTGGGGGAGTCTCAGTGGGCAGTGCATTGGGACTCTCTGCACCTCTCTGTGCGTGTTCTCTGCCTCCAAAAGCAGCTTCAGCAGAGACACAAATGTCAATTAAGCAGGGCTGTGCAGGGTGGTGTGATCTTGCATTCTTCGCTCATGGAAGTAATTCTGGGAGCCCTTCCCTGAGCCAAATCTGCAGGAATCCATCCCAACCCCAGTCAATAAAAACCTGTTGGACAGCAGGATCTCTCCCTGCCAGGTGGCCTTGCATTTTTATTTTTCTTTACCCTATTTATGGGTCACCTTTCAAGGTGTTTCTATTCCACCCTGAAAATAACCATTGTCTGAAACCCCTGCAGACCTTGAACGCCACAGAGAGGCCACTTGCTCCAGCTGAAGGTGAACCTGGGGGCCAGAAGAGCAAGGAAAGCTCCAAAGACAAGAAGTCCACGGTGGAGCTGAGCAAGAAAGGCACCAAACAGGAGAGCAGGGAGCAGCCAGAGCCCCGGGAGCAGCTGGACACAGACTCCATCCAGAATGGAGGAGATGCTTCCAAGGAACCCTCCTACAAGAAGACAGAGAAGAGGCAGTCCCTTGGAGGCTTCCTAAAGGGCCTTGTATGTTCAATCACCTTCTTTTAGATTTTCTTTGCTTGCCCCAGTTTGGCTGTGTAGCCACTTATCTCCTGTGCAATTATAGAGGCCAATAATATTCCTGCAGCTTCACTCTGCCATTGACAGAAGATGGCTCTTAAAAAGAGGTCTTTGATACCAGTTAAGCTGATTTGGTCAGTTTATTGTGCTTTTAAAGTGGCAGAAAAAAAAAACCCCAACCACACAACAATGAGGTCTGTGTAAGGAAAATCTCTCCCAGAAAATTACTACCTCTCTTTTAGAGGCTGTGATTCTTCAATGTCCCCAAGATTACCCATTCCTAAGAAACCTAGTTCTGCAATGCTCCTAAAAACTCATCTCCACATCTCCAGGTGACCAGACCAAGCCCCAGGAAGGTGTAATCTTTAATCTCAAAGTATCAGGTCACACACACACGAACCAACGCCAGAATTTCCATTTCAAGATAACAGCTCAAATATCTGGTGACAACTCAGCAGAAAAATTCAGCTTTATGCTGCTAAAAAGGGAAGCAGGAGATATTTAACAGGGGCTGCAGCAGCTCACTCACCCTCTGCCACTGAGCTCCTTCCATTCTGCTATTTCAGTAGCAGATATTTTAACACCACTCTCTCCTGCATCTGTGGGAAAGGGCATGGAGCAAGAGGATGTCAGAGTGCAGGAATGCTGATGAAAACACAGCAATTCCAGCTTCTGCTGCCAGTTGGGCCAACAAATGCTGAAATTTTGGCTACAAATGGAGCCACTTCTGCAAAGAGTGTTACAGCCCTGGCTGCACGGTTTGAGCACAGCTGACGAGGTCCAGTGCTTGTTCCTATGGTAAAGCAGATTAATTTATAAGCTATATAAAATGTATTTAGTGAGTCTTAGAAAGATTAGATTAGAAAGAAAAATAAAGGGGGAGAAAAAAGATTAATGACATTGTTTTCTGAGCTGGAATAACTCATGCTCAAGTTGTCAGAAGGTGGGAGAGTTTAGCATGTGGAAACTATTCTGCTCTGAGTATCTGCTCCACTGACAGGCTTTTCCTGGGCAAAATCTGGGAAAAAAAATACACCCCAATGCCATGACATTCCTGTGTGTGCACTTTAAAGTGCTCTGCCCAAAAGAAATGTTCCAGCTTAGCTGTCAACTTGCACTGCAAGCCATGAGCTGGTGGTACCTGTGCTGCTGAATCCAGAGCTGGAATTTGCCCGTTAAAAGGGCAAGAACAAAGTCCTTTCTTTCACACCACGTTTGGAAATTCCAGTTTAACAAGAATCATCAGCCAGTCTCCCTCAGAGCTTCCTGCTTTAATCAGCAGCCACCTTGAAAATGGGTGCAGCAGGGAGACTACAGAATGAGCAAATAGCATGACACCTCTGCAAATGTGCTAAATGAGTCAAAAATGGGGATTATCTCCAATGAACTTCCCCTCCTGCCTCCACCCATTATAGGAAGAATGGCAAATAATATCATTCTATTTCCTAGATCAGTCTAGAAGTAGCTTCATATCTTTGTGCTGACAGGACCAGCTCCATTATTGTTGTAAAGTGGGAAATCTTTTACCTGATATGTAGGATTTTAAGGTCTCTGGATAAATTTGGGATGATGAGATCCCTTAGTATTGTTTGATGGACAAATGGTGGATTTGCTGCTATATGTAAATGCCCAAAAAAATGTTTTTCTGCTCTAGAGCATCTTCCAAACTCCAGATCAGTGGAAGCAGAAGCAAATCCACTGCAGCCAGTAGAGCTGCACAAGGTTACACTTAAAGACAGGGAGTTCTTTCAGTCCATTGTGGTTTTTGGCTGTTCTTACTTAGATTCTCAAAGGTGAAAAGTTAAAAGAAGATCAGTGAGGTGGAGTGTAATCAGCAAAAAAACCCCACTGACTTTACTTCCCTGAGAGGGATGAGGAAGTTGAGATCTTTCACTCTCCAAGTCTGACACAGACTTGTCCTGAAGTGATGACTCAGGTTTCCAGGGGAAATGTACTGTGTGAAAGGACAACTCACATGAGATTCTGCACAGTTCCCATGGCAGGGGAAGCACAGAGCAGCCACCCTTAGCCTTGTCATGCTGGTTTTTCTGCTCTACATGTGATGATTTGGGCAAACAGCATTGCCATCCATCCCACTTACCAGTGACCTCTGAAACTGTGTTTGGGGCCCATTTTGCTGTCCCTGATATTCTGAAGTTTGGATGACTTCAAGGCCAGTAAAATTAGGTCAAACACCTTAAACTCAAGCCAAGTTTTTATCAGCTACTAGTGAAAAATGTAGCTGGTATAGCTGAAACTAGACATTTCCTTCATCTAAGCTGGATTAGTGTCTTGAACTGCTTCCAAACTCAGAATTATATTTGCAGTGTAAAAAAGGCTTTATTGCTCTAACATTGTGGAATACCTGTCATGCATAAAAGTATTTAATGTTCCCTTATCCTAGAGCAGCCCAGGGCTGGCTATAATACACTATTAATCATGCTTGAAGGACTCTGAGCATGGTTTCAGTGAAGCATTTAGGCCAGGGAAATTTTAGAGGGAGTTATGCCAAAAGTGTAATTCTACAAGCACAGAGCAGCTTGGCTCTGGTAGGTGAGTCCAGTTTCTGATAACAATTGCTTTCCATGCCAGCTGGGAAAATGATATTAAAAAAACCAACCCATTTGGACAAAGTCACAAGCAGGAGCTGTCTGGGAGTCTCAAGACACAGATGATGCTCAAATACTTGTGGATATTAAATAAAGGGCAAATTAAGAAAAGCAAGGAGGTGAAATGAGGGGGAAATATCTGGTAGCAAAACCCTCAGGAATAATTCCAGGCTCAGCCTTTATGAAATACTTGAAAATGTTGATGAAGGTCTCTCTCTCTCTCTTATTCCCCAGGGTTCCAAAAGGATGTCTGATGCAGAGGTGCAAACAGATCCAGTGTCCGTCCTACCTGCTGGGAAATCCAAGTAATGACTGCCCTGGGCTGCTGGAGGCTCAGCAGCTCCCTGAGAGCAACTTTGCAGTAGAGATGACTCATTCTTTTCCTTTCCATGGCTGTCATGAAATGCCTGAGGCTAAAGCAAACATTGCTGTATCATTTAAGGTGTATCATTTACAGGGTTTGGGCCTTAGATGTTAGAAAGCGACTCTGAAGATCATCAAGTGTGGTATGTTTAAAGAAAGGTCATGTGGATGATTTTAGATCTATAGAGAGTAGAGTGTGTGAGGTACAAAGGTGGCAATGAATTAAATAAATGGCAGAAAAAAATGCATGTGACAAAGGAATGCAGGTTGGGCAGCAAGGCATGAGCAACAAATCCTCCTTTAGAGAGCTTTAAAGCAGCCAGGGAAAATAAAATTCTCCTTTGATAAACACACTCGAATGTAAAAACAACAGAGTCATTTGTTGGGGGTTTTCTATAGAGCTGAAATTAGCAAAACAAAGGCTGCAGAACAATAGAATCAGTGGTTATAAAGTTATGCTTGTATTGGTTATTAATGTAAATTAAAACGCTAAAATGCAAAGGCTTTACATGATTGAGACAACGTGAGTCTCTGGGCGAGGTGGGATAACAAATTAAAAGCTATTTAAGGTTCTAATGGGAACACAAGAGGGCACCCACGGCCCCGTGCACTTTTAACGCCAGGCTGTGCCTCCAATCCTGGGATTAATGTTTCTCAGATCATAAGAAACTTAGCTGTTTATTCAGATATTTTGGTTATATCCATACTTGTAATTAATCCTAATAAAAACCAAAATCAAGGCTGTCCAGTCACACCCCCCCTGCTTGACAAGGTTCCTGTAATAACTGTACTTAATAAATTTTACAGAAAATTAAGATTTTTTTTTTTTTTTATTCCATCCTGGGCTAACCTGTACAGGGAACCAGAGGCCTGACATTTTAATCCACACTAGAATCTGAATGGTACATTACTGTATATTTTGACCTTCTTATCTTTAAATAAACTAATATTTACCCTTTTGAAAAAAAAAAATCCTTTGCTGCTTTAATTTTAAACCAAAGTTTGTTATTTCCATCCCTGTGGTCTGATGATTGATGTGACATTGAGGTATAAATGACAGACACAAACTCTGCTGACATTGTTCATTTGAGTGAAGATTTTAACTGGAAATCAAGGGAGAAATCTGTAAAATCTGCAGAATTCCATTTCTAACTAGTCACAGAGGGCACAGGTAAAGAAAGAGCTTTGTTTCTCCAGGTGAGCCACTGTAGGTAAGTGGTATTTTTGCAAACCTGCAGACTTGGGGTGAATAAAAGCTTGCTGCTGGTTCCATGCACAGAGAGCACAGACAAAGGTTCTTCAGTTCTAAAGGTTCTTTCTGTTGCCCTCCCTGCCACAATGGGCTTTTCATGCCAGATAAAGTGATATCCATTAAAAGTCCCTGCTCACAGCTTTCCAACCTGATTCCTGCCAACCCACATCTGTGCAGGACCAGTGACTCCTGGGCATCCCTGGGTGTGGCAGCCTGAGAGAAGAACTGGGCTGGTTCTGTCCAGCTTTGCTCCACAAAAAGAAAGGAGTGTTTTAGGTTTGACTACATTACATGGGCTTTAATTAAATCAATGCATGTGAAGCTGCATAACCACCATGGTTACACACTGGTATGAAGGTGCCAGATGTCAGCACAGTGTGTGTTACCAGAGCACAGGAATAAGCTGCTGACCTCATGCTGCTGTAATTGCCTCTGTATTAGAAGAGTGTTTAGGCATTTTTCCAATAAAAAGATGCTCTGGCTACTCAATTATATCATAGAATCACAGAATAGGTTGGACTGGGAGGGAATTTAAAGATCATCTCATTCCACCCCTGCCCTGGGCAGGGACACCTCCCACTGTCCCAGGGGGCTCCAACCTGGCCTTGGACACTGCCAGGGATGGGGCAGCCACAGCTTCTCTGGGCACCCTGTGCCAGGGCCTGCCCACCCTCAAAGGGAAGGATTTCTTCTTGCTGTCTAATCTAACCCTGCTCTCTTTCATTTGAAGCCATTCCCCTTGTCCTGTCACTCCAGGCCCCTGTCCATGGTCTCTCTCCATCTTTCTTTACTCTTCCTTCAGGTCCTCGAAGGAAAGTCACCCCAAAATTTCTCTTCTCCAGGTTGAAAACATAGGCTGTATATAATTGTTATACTATAGACAGGGCAGATATTGATATTATTATTCTATTCTGTTCTATTCTATTCTATTCTATTCTATTCTATTCTATTCTATTCTATTCTATTCTATTCTATTCTATTCTATTCTATTCTATTCTATATAGACCAAGCCTTGTGTGGAATAGAACAACCCTTCCCCAGTCCACTCTTTGGGAGCAGGTCTGCTCTGATTGCATTCCATAATTCCCGAGGCAATGAGGACTGCAGGGCACGTGACCTGACCATATCACTTGGCAGTGGGGCTAATTCCAGGAATCAGGAAATCCTCTTGGCAGGAAAACAAGAAAAACAGTTAAGTTTGGCTGTAGATGCCCCTCATGCCAGGGAGCAGTTACTGCAGGAATAACGGATGGTGTTGGCACTGCCTCCCACAGAGAAACTCCACAGATTGTTTGATTCTTCCCTGATAACAACAGCAGCAACAGGAGCTTTGAAGAAGGGAGGCAGCCTCCTCATAAAGCAGCACCACATGGAGCCCCAAGAGGAAGAAAGGTCTTAGGGGATGCATCCACAGTTAAGTTGAGCTTCCTCATTCCACATGCCATATAAGACACATAAAAGTCCAGCTTTTATGTTTAAGCTTAACAAGTCATTTGGAAATCAAAGCTTTGGAAGAGGCTGATGTCCAAAACAAAGGAAAGGAGCAGCCAAAGGAATACATTGCATTTAGACTGCTGTCAACAAATAAGCTCTGGTTTTATGCACAGGATCTTTTGAGTGGGACTGGTGCACATTAGACTCTTTCAAGGATCTTAAAGTGTGTTTCATGTTTCATTTGGTAAGAATTTTAAGCAGATAAAGCTTAATATAAATATATCTCATAAGTATAAAAGGGGATGGATGAAAATTGCTATTTTTTGTGTAAGAAACACTTCCTTCCAATAGACAGATGTTTCTCTCTCCCTCCACAAATGAGAGCAGGTTCCCAGCTGAAGTTCCTGGCTCTGTCTCAGGTGTCCATCCCACAGTTTCCAGGTGCCTGTGCTTGGGGACAGTGGCTTTGTGATGGCTGCCATGACCCTCCTGGGCTTCCCTCTGACAGGAATGCTGGGATGGGGCCTCTTGGTGGCTGCAAAACATCCATAAAGGATCAGGAACCTGTAGGGGGTCACAGAAAGAGAGAGACCTGTGGGGACTCAGATGTTGCAGCACCACAGCAGTGCTGGGTTTTGGTGTGGACACCACACCCTGTGTCCCAACCTGTCCCTGAGCTGCCAGGCCCCCTCTGCCTCTGCTCCAGCCTGGACAAACCTGGGGGGCTGCCCAGGAGCTTCGGAGATTCCCAGCTCCTGTGAATATGTGCCTGAAAATACCATAATTGCACTCTTGATCCTGTATAATTGGATCTTGGGAGGTTCCTGGTGGCCACCTGGCTGCTGAGAGCATTTGTTGTGATGAATTAAGTGCATCCATCCATCATGCTGGATCAGCATTCCAGGGAGGTCTGCAAAGTAATAAAGTCCTCAGAGAGTATCTGCAAAGCACAGGCTTTCTCCCTGTTGGTCACCCAGACCTGGCCCTACCTTACTCTGGAGCAGCTTTCCAGTTGGGAATCTGATCAGGATCTCACTCCTTGTAAGTATGAGATTCTTCACTCTGCTCACCCTGAGACCAGGATCTGACATCTAAGGGAGTGTCCAAGCTGCTTCCAGGGTTTGGGTGTTACAGCCCTTTGCACTCAGGGCTTAGGTCAGATTTTAAGGCTTCTTTGATACCTTTTTGTATGTAAATGTTTACAGCTGGTTTGGAAGTGGCTTAGGCAGCAAAATCCATGGATTTCCATGGAAAAGACAGTGTGACAGGAGACCAACAGGGTTGGTGTGCAGATAGGCTGTGGCAGTGGGAACTGACCCCTCCGTGAGGTTAGAGGAGGAATAGCTCTAATTTCTGTATGGCCATGTATTTGTCTGAGAATATCAGTGAAGAATCTGGATTTGCTACAGGCTCCACCTCTTCTGGATAACACACCCTGGTCGTTACTGGCAACTTCAGCAGTTTAGCAGTTCTGAGAACACAAAAACAGGAAATTCTGCAGCAGCACTGACGGAGGCTGAAGATGGGGATAAATTCCTTAAAGAAGAGCTCTGAAAACAAACTACCCAGAACCAAGAAGGAAAATAAACCTCTTATCAATACTCTTTGCTTTTACTTCATCATTTCCTATTGAATTTGTCACCTCCTCAAGTGCAGAGGAAAAGAGGCTCCTGCAGGGGAAGTGGGAGGGATTTGACTCAAAACTGGGAAGGGACAAAGTCCAAATTCCTTCTTGATCACATCCCACCGTGAGCAGGTGATGCAGCTTTGGCACTACCCCTTCACTACCTCTCCACAGAGTGAGGTCCTTTATTAATATCACAGTGCACAGGCAATGAGAAAAACAGAGTCTGAACCAAATGACATTTAAAACACAATTAGGATTTTGCAGACTCGTCTTCGTTGCAGCGCTCCACAAATTTTAGGGATGTTTGTGATTACTTCATTAGAGTTGTTTGGAAAACAGAAGGGAAGTGGGGATTAAGTTGCAGAGTTTTCACTTTTTCTTTTCTGTCAGCAGTTTCTAGTCAATTGGAGAAATAGATTCGTTGTTGGTATAGTCTGAAATTTTATTACTTCAGTAAATGGAACTGAAGTAGCCCAGAATGTTGAGACATTGTCACCACAGGAGGCTTTCTCTGCAGCTTTTGAGCCCTGGCAGGGACTGTCATAAGTGAAGGAAAAGAATTACTTGTGAAAAATTTTCTTGTAAAACTGAGCAGAAGCTTATTTTTGTTTCTTTTTTTAATTTATTTTTTTTAAACTACTGATTCACAGTAAGTTGGAAAAGCATGTAATTATCAAATGCCCTCTTCCTACATAAATAGATTATAGAACCCCTGATAAAGAAAAGACTGATAGAAATAAGAATATGTGTCTGATAAAGCTGAAAATCTTCCTATCAGTCATTGACTTCAGAAGATCCAAACCCAAACTGTCACGATTCCTGTGCAGGCAGATTGTCACTGAGTGCTGCAATTCCTTCCCAGGGCACAAACAGGATTTGGGAAAAGAGCTGGGAGTTTGTCCTCAGCCTCCTCCAGTGTGGGCTGGAGGGAGTGAGGGGTAGCAGGGCACTGGGAAATGAGTAAGAAGAGCAGAAGTTGAGCTCACAGATGTCCTGCTGCCTGCTCCTGCTCCCAGAACTGCTCCTTCCCAAAGCCTTCTCACCCAGCCCCTGGCTAGGACACCCTAAATTCCCACCTCTGCATAGTTCCCTCTATTTCTAGTGACTCTGTAAACCCAAGTGCTTGCTGACAGCACCCTGGAGGTGACACCCTGGGATGTGTGAATGCACATCTTGTGCTGTTGCTGAGGAGATCAGGGTCATCTAAACACGAGTTCCTAAAGCCTGGGGGCTCTCACTGGAGGACTACTGGAGACCTGCAGGACTCAGCCTGGTCTGGCTCTTCAGTTAAGGTATTATGTAGCTTGGGGGAGTTATTTCTGTAAACTAAAATGTGTGAGCTGAGACGACTGAAATATTCTCTCACTCCTGCCAGAAGAACAGGAGAGCAGGGAGGGGGAGACAGTACCCTCTCAAATTCCTGCAGCACGAATTAGCAGTCAGCCTCCATCAAAGTCAGTGTTCAAGGCTACACAACTTCATCAGCACCTCTTTACAGACACAAAATGCTGTATCTATATTCACATCCCCACTCGAGGAGCAAATCCTGCTCTTAGATGTCACAGAAACAGTTCCCTGTCCCCACAGAACCCACTCATGGGCACAGCAGAAGCATTCTGGTGACTGCAGCTGCGTGAGCAGAGACATGAACTGCACAAATTTGTCTCCACTGTGACTAAACCCAGGCAAAGGCTTTTATTGATGTGGTGCCTGTACTCGAGGATCATTTTTGGCTCTCTTCTCCCACCTTCTTGCCTCCACATTCCTGCCAGTGAAACTGTAAAACAAAACCTAGGGTTTGTGCCAGTCAGTCTGCTGCTGGGGGGGGTCTGCAGGTGCCACTGGGACCTTACAAGGATTAAGGACTGGGATGGGGTGAGTCAGTCCAGTGGGTCTCACTTATGAGCTGATGAGAAGGTCTAAGCTCCTTTGAAAGGGACTGGGAAGGAAGACACAGCAAAATCCCTGGGCTGCCAGAGGAGGGACTGGGCTCTGACTGGAGCAGGCAGGAGCTGTGTGTGCTCTCCACCCACCCCTTGGGTGGACAGGCTGGGGTGGCATTTTTCATTGCCTTTCCAATGTGGAGTGTGTGCTCAGCTTCTCACATGGAGCCCATTTGTGGTTCCCCAGTGAGACACCAGCCCTTGATAAGCTTTTGTGGGTTCAGCTTTCTCTGGAGTTTGTGGGGGGTTTTGCCTGGAAGTGCTGTGTGATGCCTTAGCTCAGCCCCTCACTAAACCCAGCCTTTTGGGAGGGTCACACCTGCAACCCAGGGCAGCCCCTGCTCTCCCACCTCTTTGTTAGAAGCCAAAATGTGGAGTTAAACCCCCCAACTCCACCCCTGAAACCAGAAACAACTTTGCTTTCCACCAACATCAATTTAAAGGTGAATGGGAATGCTAAAATGTAAATTTACTGAAGCCCAGAAGTACATGGGAACACCCATCACAGAAATAACAAGCTTGGGATTTAAAGCTGTTTTTCCATGTAAAACATGCTGGGGCTCTGAAAGTAGAGGGTCTGTCACTAAAACCTCACTGAGAGACCCAAACTGGGCTTGCATTGACCATGTGAGGAAAATAATGGTGGATTTTGGCAGCTCTGCATCAGAAAAACCTGCCTGTGCCAGATGACAGGAAATAGTGTTTGTTGGGTTAATCTTGGGAGGGTTGGTTGTGTTTTTATTCTTTCTCTACAAACAAAATTCTGTGCATCTCTGAAGTTTGTAATTACCTGGATTGCTGTAAAGAGGTTTACAAACAGTGCCAAAGGAAGGTGTTTCAGGGGCAGGAGAGGTGGCAAGGGGAGGGTTAAGGCAGATGTGCCTCTCCTTGTCCCCTGTCAGGGTGTCAGGCAGGAGGGCTGACCTGCTCTGGTGGAACATAATATGGACACCGAGGCTTTTAACGAGTGTCACTTTGAAACAAAGCATGTGCTTTTAGAGAAAGTTGTTTGTTTTAAGTGAACCCAAAATTAAGCATTCATCATCTTGTCTCCTGCAAAGCATATTGTTCTGGTTTGGAAAAAAAATGAAACTAAACCATATGCTGGAAGCAGGAGAATTTAGAAAAATTTGCTTTCTTTCCATCCAGTCTGTGCTTCGGGTTTTTTTAACTTTAAGGGGGGAGGGGAGGAAAAGAAGGATTTGCTGTAGACAGGGTAAAGATGGTAGTTGCTATTCCTAGTCCTTTACACAAGAGTAGGTGCTTTCAAAGACTTGGAAACAAATATTGTACTAAAATTACTACTGGTTACTGGCAGAATTACTTGTAAATGTCTGTATTCTAGGATGGAAACAGTATTTAGGGGTTTGCAGAAAGTGTTCCTTCGGCTTTTTGTTCACAGATGTATCTTTGTTCTTATGTACATGTGTTTGCCAAGAATTTCCCAAGCAACTAATGATTATGCATATTTCAAATTTGGGTGTTGGACTTGGAACTTGTCAGAGAACAGAACCTTTCCTGAATGCTGGTTCTTTGGCAGGATTCTGTAAAAGTCATCCCAAATCTCCATTGTTGCCATGCTTCCAACCTCCTCTATCTTGAATTTACTTCTCCAGGTTGACTGAGAGACTGTTAATTCCTATATAAATTGAAGAATATGATGTTAGTCTGGCTCTGGATGTGGAAGTTTGGGGACAAACCACTCCCTATTTCGGTGGAAAATTTTGTGTATCCTCAGGATCAAAAATTTCATGTTGGACTCCACAAATGGATCAGATTTATCTCAGTACTTTTTTATACCTGACTTCCTCTTAATGCATTTAGTTGATCTCTGCCCTGCCAACAAAAGTACATTAAGTGCTCCTGAATGTGAGCAGTCCAGTTATTATCACCAACAAGCATCTCAGAGGTTTAAAGTGAGATTTCTATTCCAATCGTTAGTCTGATTTTTAGATTTTGCTGGTAACTGTCTATAGAAAAAAGATGTTATTATTTGACAGTTTTTGCAAGTTAATGCAAGATCCCTTCAGAATAGACACCTCCAGTAAATTAATGCTTTAGTCTTTCTACACTTTATAATACATAGTTGTAATTGGGCTTTCTTACATCAAAGCCAGAGAAACAGAGAAAATGTGAAATGAAACAATAGATATTGTTATCTTTTTCTTTTTCCCAGTGTGTTTTGCACCTGAGACATCTCCCTACAACACAGGCTTGTTAATTGTCTCAAAGGGAAACACTTCCAGCTTCCCCACAGCCCTGATTCACACGTGGTTGTTGTTCACTAAGACTTGGCAAGACAGGCTTTTTCTTTCCCTTTTTTTTTTGTTCTTGTTGCATTTGGTGGGATATTTAATTTCCATTATCAGAACTAGTCCTGAGCTGTTTATGACTTAATATCCGGCCCACGAGGAGGTTCAGGCTTGGGCCAGATGATGGATTTTCCCTGGGAGCTGATGTTGCTGCCCTGCACAAAGGAGCAGCTCAGGTGGAAGAGGGAAAGTGCCAAAGGGGAGCTGTTCCCACTGAAACGGGCTGCAAACAAGCTGCTGCAGAGCCATATGCAGGACCTGTTCTCAGCAGTGAAATATTAAAGATTAAGCAGATAAAAACAATCCTTGCTATTGAAAATCAGATTACTGCTTTCATGCATGTGCACTGGCAGTGCAGCCCTGCCACAGATGGACACTATTAAAGGGAGTAATCAAATACCAACATGTGTTTCATGCAGAAAGAGCCCCTGAGCTTGCTGGCCAGCAGGAGAATTCTTCTATTTATTTTTATATCAGAGAAGTGACCAAGATTTTAAACTTTGTGCTGACCCACTGGTGGTTACTGGGATCTCTGTGTGTGATCTGCACCTAACAAATGCAAAATTCATTCTTCTTTAAGAAAAGCCCAGGTTCACACAAGGTCTTGCCACTCTTTCAGGCAGGTTCCAATGTGTGCTATGATAATTTAGATGTCAAAGATTGACTTGTTTTTACTGCAATTAAATGGATGAATATCAGGATTCTCCAAACTGGAATTCAGTAGAATGACAGCACAGATGCAACGCTGCAGCTCTCTCCCAGCTTGATAAATATCGCAGCTACTCTCTGAAAGGGATTCTGGACAGAGCAGGGAAAAAGGACAGTGGACACAGGTTTGCAATGCTGACATGGCTCTCCCAGTGAATAATCACAACCCCATCCCGGCTGTGCAGAGCAGGCTCCTCCCCTGCCTTCCTGGCACAAAAACAGACAATATTGTCACTTCCCCAAGTTGCTTCCTCATGCAGCAGCTGAATCCCATCTCCTCCAGCCTTTGTGTGTTGTGAATGCTCAGTGACTCCATTCCTGCCACGGCCTCTTCAGTAAATCAAAAAAAAAAAGTCTCTGCTGTTATTTGAAAATTCTTTTCCCGGAATATATTATATTTTTAACCACCAGTTTATCAACGTTTGCTGCTTGAATTTGTTCAAGAATTTTTTTTTCACATAGCCCTGCTGTTCTACTGCAGTTAATCTGTTTGTCTATAATAATGTTGGGTTTGTTTTAACTTTTATGGAGGCACCTGATAAGATCCCGTGGATTACTGAGCTCAATAAAATCTGCAATTCTCTATTACACAGCATTTCTTCATCTTGCCAATCCACTCAATGTCAGCACAGTGGTCCCAATAAAATCACAAACGCTGCTTTCTAACAGGGCAAGAATGAGTTGTTCTATCCAAAAAGGACTGTCTGAAGCAGATTTTCCATGAACCCTTGTGTCAGTGTGTGCGTGCACACACACACACACACATCCCATCCTGCCACTCCTGGGACCTCATGGATTAAGTTCCCATAAGCATCCATGATATAATTTCTTCCAGGACCAGATTCATGTGGTAATATCATTGTTACCCAACTGCTTTTCTCAGCTTTAAAATAATGGCATTAAGCACTAAAAGTTTGCTTCCTTGCCCCCCTCGCTAATTTTTTATGATGTGAAATTTAAAAATCAATAATAATAATAATAATAATAATAATGTAAGATAAAATGCTCTCCTGTACCAGAAGTACAGACATTATGTGACATCAAAAACAGTTTTATCTGCCCTTCCCCACCCCCAAACAGAAGTTGTTTCAACATCCTGGCTCGTCCCTGCTCTGAGCAGCATTATGTTCTTTGGCGTGTCCTGAGCATTACAGCAACCCCCGGCCTGCCAGCAATTTAACAGCTCTGCTCTGTGATCGCACTGCTCGGGCCAGAGCCGCTTTATTGACACGGTTTCCTTTTACTCCCTTGCTTAACATCACCTCCCTCCTCCCCTTCCCCCGTTATCCAGCCCCATCTCTCTCTCCAGTGCCAGCAGAGGGCACTTGCATTTAATTTCTTGGACGTTTCATCTCTCGAACTATTCAAACAGTTCCACTTTTTGGTGNTTTTTTTTTTTTTTTTGGTTTTTTTTAGTTTTCCTGTCGTCCCATTCATAGAAACCTGGAGACTAAACCCAGAACCCAACCAACAGCTCAGGGAAGGGCAGAGCAGGTCCTGGAGCAGCTGCGGGATGTCCCCGCTCGGGGCAACTCCGAGCCGTGTTTTCTTTAGGGGCATCTTTCTCCTCGTGGAGGGAGGATAAGGAAAGGGTCCTCCAAGATGTTTTCAGAGCAGTTTCTTCACAGTGCTCTGGGTAAACAGCAATTCTGCAGCCTCAGCAAAACGGGGCTTATCCCAAGTTTTGCTGAGCAAGGCTCCAGTGGCCACCTCTAAAGCTCCCTGTTCTCTTTATTCTTTGGTTATTCTTACATTTTTCAGGCTCTCCAGCTCGAGCTGGATGTGGTGTCCAGTGATCTCTGTTCAGGTTTCCTGTTAATCCTCCCCTCCTTCACAAAGAAGAAAGCAGTGCCTCGGAATGGTTTAATTCCTAACACTCGAGCTCCTGGGTGGGGTATCACTGGGGCTGGGGTTTCACTGGGTACCTTTTCTGGGACCCACTGATCAAAAGCTGATGCGTGGGGCAGATAAAAGCAAAGGAGTGTCACTGGATGGGAGAAGGGTGATGAGAAAGAGGAAATAAGAGACCTTGGCCTTATAAAATCTGATGCACACAGGACAGAAAAAGTTCCTCAAAATGTGTCTACGTACAGTGTGACATGAATGTTAAGCAAGTGCCTCAGAAGTGCTTTAAAAAGGAGAGAGAATAAATAAGTGTCTTATATATATGAAAATATATATTCCTCACTCCATTCTCTCTTTGTCTTTCAAATGCAGAAGAAACAAAAAAAGTCAAGAGAGATTTGGTTGATACCAGAACACGGAAGTGACTTTTTGTGCTGTTGTGAATGTGTTATTGTTCTTCTCTTACTGCCTTGCTCACGTTAAGAACGAGACAAAACCAATGCTAATGACAAGAGAGGGACAAAGCCTGTGCTGGGCCAGATGGCTGGTGGGGAGGAAACTCTTACCTGTGCTCTTTACCACATTGCTTTGAAGAAAATCTGCAGTTTGCTCTCAGGAAGCAACTTTCCATTTTCTGCTGGAGCCCTGTGAAATGTCTCTCTGTAGAACCTTTCCCTCCTCACTCTGCCATCCAGCTGGGAAGGCTGGTACCTCCCAGGGGGCACTGAGGAGTGGCTGCTACAAATAGAAGTTGGGTTGGTGGCTGACAATGGCACGGGGCTGAGCAAGGACAATTGCTTTGTGATTGACACGTGGGTTCAGTGTATGTACAGCTTCCAGTTCAGGCAGAAGTCAGATAACTGTGTGACTGCTTTGTGAGACACGTAATTGCCTGGTTATGTACATCATTAATTAACTAGTGTATGCAATCCTAACTCCTGAGTAGAACAGGAGCACACTCATACCTGGCACAAGAGGCTGAGCTTGGACAGACAGCTGAGTTATTAATATTGCACAGACTGGGACAACTGGGATCCTTAACTTGTCATGGCACAATAGCTGCCATAGAATCACTTTTAAAAGCACCAAAATGTTCGTGGTCCTGCCCTAAACTGCAGCTGAGAAATAATTTGCCACTGGTTCCAGTGCAAACTCACCTCGGTTTAAAAAGTGCACTCCTTGTGCATTATCAGTTAAAGGAAAGCTTTTAATCTCCTGCATTCATTATAAATTGGAGAAGGCATTGTCTTGGTAAAATATCTCAGTCTTTTTGTCTAGCACTTCACACAACAGGGTTCTGGTTTGAGGCTGCAGCTTTTGGGAACTGTGATTTCCCAAGACTGGAAATGGTGAAACTCTTCTAAAACTGACTAATATATATATATTTCAGTTTAATAATGGAAAACATGTATTCAGAACTCTCCTTTTAAAGGTAAGGGATGGTTCCTACTCCACTGGTGTCTGAAGTTGCTGGTATTAGGTGTCAGCATTCTGCTTCAGGGACATGTGAGTCACGGATCCACAGGAAAGTTTTGTGTGAAGGAGGCAAATATTCACGTTCTTTAGTCGGTTCTGACACAAATATCACTGCCCTGAGATTTCTTTGGTGATAAGAATGAGTATTTTACACTGTTGGCTGAAACAATTAGCAGTTCACCCTTTAATCACAACTCACAGGCTAAAAGAGAAGTTGCAAGTTGCACATACTTAGATAATAGGAAAAAAACCCCTAAATTTAGTTTGGTATGTATTTCTGACTCTCCATGAATTTAAATCCAATAATGGACCAAGGCTGAGTTACTGGAGCCAGAAAGACTTTTATTGACATTTTTTTAGCAGTCTAGAAGGAGAAAAGCAATTTGTCAGTTGGCCTAGTAAAGAGTATTATGTTTCCCTACAGCTTTGCCTGCCATAAGGAAGGGTGGCACAACCTGCTTGGGTTTTCCTGTTGCATTCCTGTCAAGAAAACAGATTCAGTAGGGCCATTCCTGGAAGTCTGTCATCTCTTGGAAGGGAGGAGGTGACACAGCTCTGTGATTCTTGGGGTGCTTAGGGAGTGTGGAGCAGGGTCCAGGTTGGATACAGGGTCCTGCTTCCTCTGCTGGATGATGTGGATCCAGCTGCAAGGGCCAAGGATGCACTTTTCACCTGAGCTGGGATGGTCCCAACCCACTGTGGGCAAAAGCAGCCAGGTTGGCAGAAACCCTCTCACTTTGGTGTTCAGGTTCATTGACTTCAGGCCAGAGGGAGCCATGAAAAGTGGTTTGACAGCAAATTCTGAGTTGGCAGCAATGAGTGGGGATGGAGACCTGCCTGTGGTTTGAGATTTGGTGATAAGCTACTTCCAGCTTTTCCTTCATGGGGAGGTATTGATTTATTACATAAAACAGGGAGTCTCACCAGGATCAGTCTGGGCATCCAGCAGAAATCCAGTCTGTATTTCCCTCAGTGTTCATGTACCTGCAAAGCACAGGCAGATACAATGAAAGTTGTGGCTGAGAGGTCAGTAAGGAGCAGAGTGAAAAAGGGCACATACTCATATAGTTCTTTTCTGATCATAACCCCACTCCAGTGAATGAAAGCTTGAAATAAAAAACACAATCAAGCCCAGGTTGGACACTCATACTCAGGATATGGTCAACTGTTGTCAGAACTTCTTAGGAGTAAAAATCAAACCAAAACCCCACAGGCAGTACTTCACATCTGCCTGACAAACTACATAACGTTTCCTTGCTTCTAATAAAGATCACACAGCAGCTAATGCTCTCTCAAAGCTTAAAGAGCAAATAAATGCAGTGTTCACCCCCTCCAGGCCTGTGCCCTGGTTTTACTGGTGTGCACGACACGGGCAGTGTCATGAGAGGATTGTGAAATGCAACTTCCCACGTGCACAGAGCCTTTCTCATCATCTTGCTGCAGATTTTCTTAAAAGGATATCAGTGTTCTTAGAAAGAACTCAGAGAAATCACTTCTTTTAGGCTTGCTGATAAAACTCTGGAGAGAGAGAGGGAGAAATAGTCTTGAAAGAACACCCTGCCAAGAACTCGTTTTGCAGGGCACAGGGTGGTCTTTTGGAACCCAGAGATCAGTATAATGCAGGTGATTTATTCTGTGAAGCTGGAGAAAGCCTACCAAGTGACAACAGATTCGAGGCAGAGACCCTCACTGTGGGCTCTGGTATGGCCAGGAGCTTTGGGGGTGTCTCCCCAGCCTGTGTGCAGGCAGTGATAACCTATCTGGGAGCTCCTCCTGCCTGGGCCAGCAGCCGTTGCTGTTATCTGTGTCAGAGCGGGGCAGAGAAACTGCTGATTTGGTTTCCACACGGAAAGGGGTTGAACATTGCTGTGCTCAAAAAGAAAGAAACACTCACAGTATCTGGAGTCTGTAACGTCAGTGAGAGTCAGGCTTGGGTTAGGATTGAGCAGAGTAGGCTGAGTAAAAGAAGTGACCCAAATCTGCACTGCAACACACTCAAAACTTCCTTGTTCTTTATTTAAATATCCCTTGGTGTGTCTTACTTTATCATTAAATGCTTTAAACTCAGACATTGGGTAGTTTGTTTGGATGGAAAGCAGTATTTTCTGGAGTGAGATAAAATAACCCACTTATAGACTTGATCATAGTCATCATGAGGAATCTAATTTAACCCTTTTTTTCATTTTAATTCACCTGGTTCAAGTCAGTTTATTCACAATGACTTACGAAACAGCTTGTGCACAAAAACCATGTCCTGTGATTTTTCTGTAGATGGTCCAGGGGCAGATTCACATTGTGCAGTTTTTGGTCACATGGTTGGCCACAAGTCACATTCTGTTATTTCTGTTTCCTGTTTGATGACCGAAATAAGAGATTTTCAGGTCTTGAAAATTATCTAATCTATTATGCAAATAAAAACTCAGCTTCTGAGAACTGGCCCAAGAACACTTTCACTTCTGACTGTTTGACCCAAGACATGTTTGGTTTTGGGACTCAAAGTGGAGCTGCTTTTTCTCAGTATCCTGGGGAAAAACAATCCCCTTCCTCCTGGTTTTGGTTCTTTGGTAATGCTTTATGCATCTTTGGTTTAAAAGCTACATCTGAACACTTGTCCAGTTGATGTATCGTGGAGAACTGTCTTCATCTCTGTGTGAAATGGCAGTTTGGGGGTTTCATGGAAAGGCTCCCTGCACAGAAGGGTGGATATTGGCACAGTGCCACCAAAATACACATGAATGTACAATCAGAGATGATTGTATATCACCAATATCATCCCACCCCCTGCCCTGGGCAGGGACACCTCCCACTGTCCCAGGGGGCTCCAACCTGCCCTTGGACACTCCCAGGGATGGGGCAGCCACAGCTTCTCTGGGCACCCTGTGCCAGGGCCTGCCCACTCATCCCAATTTCCCATCTAACTCTCCTCTGTCACTTTGAAGCCATTCCCTGTGTCCTGTCGCTCCATCCCTTGTCAATGGTCTCTCTCTGTGTTTCTTGCAGCCCCTTCAGCTCCTGCAAGGCCACAGTCAGGTCACCCTGCAGCTTCTCCTCTCCAGGCTGAACAATCCCAATTCCTGCAGCCTTTCCTCCCAGCAGAGCTGCTCCTTCCCTCTGACCATCTCTGGACTCTCTCTAACAGGTCCTTGTCCTTCCTGTGCTGGGACCCCAGAGCTGGAGGCAGCTCTGCAGGTGGGATTAAGTTAAATTGGGGATCAAACTGGTTGTGCAAAGGCCATGGGAACGTTGCAAGTCTCTGGCCATACAAAAATAGGACCTTTAATTTGTGGTGGGTGTGCTGTTGTGGTCCCAGCATTACTGTCTATTAGTAATTGAACTAAAAATAAAAAAAGTAATACAAATGAATGCTGGTTGAGGAAGAGATTCATTTCCTGTAGCCTACATAGCACTGCTTTTAATAATCTCAGCCACAGCGTTTAACATCAGTTTAAATTAAAATGAAAGACCACAAGGTAAGTTCACACCAAAAACAAAGGTCACTAAAATTCTTTGTCTGCTCATTGAAGACATTTTCCTAAAGTTATGTTTAGTGAAAGGCAAATGTTCCAGCAGAGTCTCTCAGTGATTTTAGGTCCCTTTGGAAATTAAGAAAGAGGGAGACATAAGGAAAAACCCATCGTAGAGAACAGATGTCAGCTTATAACAATAACACAATAATGCACCTTAAATTCCTGCTGTAAAACCCTGTAAGTCATCAAACAGCAAATAAGGGCAGGCAGTGGAACACGAGCCCTGTGTCACTCCCTCAGCAGCAAAGGGTGTTCCTGGAGGTGGCAGAGTCTGGTGTAATCTGCAAATTGGGTAATTCACCCAGAGGAAATCAGGAGCTGATTATCTGCAGCACTCTTGGACTTAAAGTGCTTTATGAAATCACATCAGTGTAACCAGAATTCTGGTCAGGTCAGAAGCAGAATGGTTTGACAAGGTTACTTTTAAACTCATTTCAGCAAAAAAACCCCACAGTGTTTGTTTTTGTCTATTTATTTTCTAGCTTAGACTACAGTGCTATCTATTCTAAAAGGAAAAACAGAGTTTTCCAGTCTAAATATGTAAGACCTTTTTAACATTTGGAATAAATCCACTAATTCAATATCTTTAATCCAGAGTCAGGCCAAACCTTCTGCAGAACTGTAGTTTTATTTTCTGGGTTAAAGTGAGAAGGATTAAGTTGCTATAATTTGGTTAGAAGTGAATTATACTTAAAACTACAGTGCTAAAAGAAAGAGATCTGATTTTTAGTTGACCTATTATTTGCACAAATTCATGCCTGTGACATGGCCACGCTCATCCCTGTTGGAGCAGGGTGGGCTTTCCTGGGATTGCAGCAGGAGCAGCCCTGTCTGGATAAGACAATGAGAAGGAGCAAACTGCCACGTGCTCTCAGATGGAAGCGAATTTCACATGTATGAAATTGGTCATGGGTAATTTCCAGCCACAGTTATTCTGGATGAAGAAAGGGGATTTCTGTTGTTGCAGCCTGTTGGGAACACTTTCATTTGGTCATTTAAGCAGAGAGTGTTAGCTGAGGTATATAGACATCACAAATCATCACAGCAAACTTTCCTCATTATGTGACGCTTTGACTGGGTTGGACTTATGCAACTTAAATGTAACAAAGCAATGCTTGGAAACTTTGATTTTGTGACATATTCCCAGACCCTGAGTGTAAATCAGTAAATGCCTCAGTTCCTGTTCATTCAATACCCTGACATTAAATAGCATTTTCTACTGGCTTGGCTGCAGGTTCAATTTCTTACATCACTACTTTTAAATAAAAAGTGAGATGAGTTTGGGCAAATGGTCAATTTGCTCCACTGTCATTTCAGGAAATCTTCTCTGCTCTGGAGCTGTTATTTGTATATGAAAACCAATTCTTAGAAAATATTTCTTTCATAATTCTGCTGGAATAACTCCTCTGATGGAGTCAGGAGTTCTATCCAGAGGTCAATCTGTGGGCCCAGTGCCAGAAGGAGAGTCTGGACTGGACTCGAGGCGTTGGACCATTCCAGGATCAAACACTTCTGGGATAAGATCTTTGTTTATAGAGAAGTTGGGTTGGTGGCGTGTTCGGGCTTTGTTTCCTTTTTCCTTACTCATCGTAGGCACTTTGAGTGACCCCAGAGCTGAGCATCGTGCTTTGTCTCCTGCTGCAGAGACAGCCGTGTCCTAAAGATGCTCCAAGTGTGGATCTGGAGGTGTGGCAGCAGCTGCCCTGGACAGAGCCAGCTTTGTGTCTGCCTCTCCTGCGCTCCATCCTGAGCTTTGTGATCCGCATTTTCGCAGCGGGGCACAGCTCTCACGGTGACTCACAGCCTCGGGAGCACCCTTTGATGTAGCTGCGGCTCCAACCACGTTCTACCTTCTCCAGTTCCTTGTCCCGTCTAGTTTGAAGTGATTCAAACCCCGCTCCTCTTCGCAAAATATTCCACAGTCTAGGCTGTTGTTATTCAGCCTAATTTCAGCTCAGCCCACACTATTTCATGCCGGTCTTTAAAGTTTACACATGTCGAATATTTTAGGTTGTTATCACATCCTCCCTTAGTCATAATCTCACCAAATTAAATGCATTCAGCCTTTCTGTTCTCTTATTTTTTTTAATAAATTAATTTACTTAGAAGCCTTCTTACTTTTCTGTTCTGAGGTAGCAACAGAGCTCTGTAAACAGATGGGCATTAAGGAGGGGGAAGGGGGATTTTTTTAAAATCAAAACGATTCAAGCAGAAATATTAAAACATACCCAGAAATTTAACAAATTTTTTTTAATTGAAAGTACTACGTTTTTTTATAGACAGAAGGCTCTCTAAAGATTACAACAGTCATGTCAATTAATCCTTTTTTTTTGTTGTGGTGTTATTTTTTTTTTATTTAACAATCCCCTCCCTTTCAGCTCAGAGCTCCTGAACGACCCTAAAATTAGTTAGTGACTTATGTTAATTTTTTCCCAGGGTCTTCAACGGTGATTTGAGCACATTTATGATTTATGTGAAATTATTCCTGATGCAGCTGAGACAATAGACTGGCCCCTTTCAAACAACAGACTGGCTTTGGAGAGGAGTTAAGGCTGAGAGTGGAGTAAGGAGATAATACTGTAGAGACTGCCTGGAATTTTAAACTGATATTGGGATGGTCTCTGAGTAGGCAGGAGCCTGCCCTGCATTTCCTCCTGTCTGGAACATTAAGTGTCCAAGTGCAGTCATGGTGCTTCCTGTCGCTGGGAATTGTTTAGCAGCTGATCACTTTATAAAGTGGAAGAGCCTGAAATAGCTGGGAATAGGAAATTCCTGCAGAATAGAGGAATAAAACCCTAAAAGGCCTCGAAGTGAGCAATGGAGGAAGATGGAGCTGCAGTGGCTTGTCTCACTTTTCAATCAGTTGGGTTTGCTCAGCTCTCCCTGGTGGGAGTGATGCCATCCCTGGAGGCTCCTGAGTGAGTGCTGCACATCACGTGTCCAACAAGAGAAAAAAGGATTCATTCCTTCTCCCACAAAGCCTGCCTTTTCTTCCCCCCCCCCTTCTCTTTTTCAAACATCCAATTGTCAATTAAAAATTGCAGTATTTTTTCGAATGGTTGGGGAAATGCTGTTTTCCAGGGGGATATGAGAAGCAAACTTTACAAGCTGGGGGAGGGGAGTAACAACAAAGCATTTATTCTTCCCTCTCCCCTCCCCCAGGAGAGGGAGGAAGCAGAGGAGTGGTAGTAGAAGTAGGAAGAAGAAAGGAATTAAAAAGTAAAGAAAACTTGAAAGTGGAGTAAGGAAAGGAATTTAAAGGGGAACTGTGCAGGTTTTAGCGACTCTCTGGCAAGAGGCCCAAATTCTGGGAGATAAAGTAACTTCTGAATGCAGAGTTTTTATTAATTTTAAGCACATGCATTGTCCTGCTGACATCAGTTTAGTTCCCCAAGTGAAGGTGTGCCCTAAAGGTTTAGGATAAAACCCAGCGGAGATGATTTGTGTAACATCCCCAGTGCTCCTGTATTGGGGGAGAGGTGACTGGGGAGGTTTCATAACCTTTAAGCTGGGTGTGTGCTTGCTCAGAGCGGTAAAAGCAGCGCTCAAAAGGACTTCAGCTTTGTGTGGGGAGGGCTGTTTTCCGAGGATTAGTCCAACCACCTGTTACTAAAACATGAAACCCAGGCAGGAAAACAATGACATACCTTTCCAGATGCACAGAAAGGCACACCTTGGGTGGGAGAATGGGAAGAACAGTTTCAGAGGGAGCACAGCAGCTCTTGTCTTTCAACGTGAAGCTTTTCCACTGTTCTCCCCGTGTGCCAGGATTGCATTTCTGTGATTTTTGTGCTCTGACTTCATGCACACACTCGGACACAACCTGCTGCTCCCTGAATCCTCTGGTTGAGCACAGTTGCACTGCTCAGGCTGTCGATAACAAAGAGAAGCACAGTATATCCACATTTTGTCCAGCTGTAGATACACACAAAACTAGGCAAAATACACAGAATATTGACCAGTGTGCTGAGCTGGGGGAGAATCTTTCCTGACTAATTTTCCTCTTAAGTATTAGTTTAAAATATTTTGTGTCATTGTAATTACTCTTGAGTACAAGACGCCTTGAGAAACAGTATTTCCAGTTCACAAGGATTTCTTTCCTACTTTTGTTTGCTTGCTGGTTTTCAACTTGCTCTGGGCTCTGGGACAATGAATTTTTCTAAAATTTGCTGCAAAGAGACGCCTCAGGCTCCACATCCCACCAGGAAAATTGACAAGGACAGCAGGGGAAGAGGGAAGGAGCCAGAGTGGCCCAGCAGCTGCCCCAGCCCTGGGCTGGACCCTCACCAGCCTCAGTGTCTGCTCATCAAACCCTGGGATGTTTGAAATAACACGTCCCAGGCTTTGCAAATTGTGATTGTCCAACAGAACCTGCCCTTGTCAGAAAGTTTCTGAGCAGCTTTTACTTTTGAGCAACTCGCTACGTCTGACCCAAGAGAGCAAAAGCCTTGGCTTTCCTGGGGCAGGGAGTGTATAAATAACTGATAATGCATGTCCAAAGTTCTCCCACTGGGATTAATAATAGCACATAAATATTTATGACAAAAGCGAGTTGTCCTTGAATTAGATCTGGAGCCACCATTCAGTTTTGCATGGAATTGAACCTGCTTCTACCAGACTTGTCTTTGGGCCTGAATTTCTGTCCTGGGAACTATTCAAAAGCAGTTTGGCCTCTTTTGAATGCAGTAACACCACTTCAGAAAACTAAAACTGGGAAAGTTCCTCCTTCCTCCTTCCTCATTGTGGAGCAGCACACTTAGTTTTTGACACTGGTCTGTACAAGCACAACTGCCCATTTACAAGCTGTTGGGAACTGGTTGTAGAGGCTTTGTACATTTACTTAGCAGCTGTAACAAGAGGTGTGATTGGAAGCACAGCCTTGCCCTTCCTCATTCCCTCCCAGCACTGCACAAGGAGACACCAACTTGCTCAGTTTGGCTTTCTTCTGTTTCCTTAACAGAGAGGGTTTGGGTTAAAAGAGGAAACAAAAATGTGCAGCAATTCCTATCTGAAAAACAGAGCTCCTGGTGGTTCTTTTCCTTTCAAAACACAAGCAAGATTAAAAATAAAGAAGTGTCAGTGTGCTAATGTTTCAGTTTCTAATCAGTTCACAAACGGCAGGAAATTAACTGGCTTTTCATGAACATCTGTTCCACTTCTGGCTTGAAAGGTTGGAGGCAAATGCTATCTGTCAAATCTAATAGCAAGCATCAGTAATAAATACACTTTTCATTTTTCACCTCCATTGCTCTACTAGCCTTTCAAAATAGTACATTGTAGCCAGAGGCATTGGTTTCTTTTCCTTGTGTATTTTTTTTTAGGGGAGGGTTGGTAATTAAAGGATGATGAACCACCTCAGAATAAGGATGAGGAACAAAGCTGGATGAGGGATGACAGCACTGGAGAGCTGTGCACCTGCTGGATGTGGCATGGGCAGGTATAACAACACTGACAAAATGTTCTTTTTTAAAAACCTCCTCGTGGCTTTGGAAGCAAAGGCTCTTTTTCCTGGTGTTTTTATCTTTGAGTGACTTGAGGAACTCAAGGTCTTGTTGCTGCAGCGACAGTCTCTGTGGGGATGTCACATCCAAGTGACTTTATTTAGTCACCTTTCCATGCCTTGTGTTCCCAGGGTCTTCAGGCTGCAGTAACAGCACTGCACAGCACGGGTGTAACTCATTTAGTAGAGCTTATTTTCCTGAGGTTGTTAGGATTTAATGAATGTCTGACCACTCTGGTGGTTCATTTGTCCCCAAGGAAAGACTTTGCTACCACTTGTTGTCTCACACTGGCACTGGAGTTTCTGCACATTGAGGATTTTCCCCTACTGTTGGTACTGTGCACTAGATATTATCTCTTCCTTTTAAAAATGGACAAGCACCCAGGATTTCTTGCTGACTAATATGAGGTGATAGAGAATTCACCAGCCCAGAGTCATCTGGAGTTTGTAACAGCTGGGCTTTCCTTGGTTCCCTGCACATGCAGGGCTTGAAACCCTTGACTGAAAAGACATTGGGAAATCTAAGTTATATTTTTGTAACAGTTGATTATTCCTGAAATTGGTCTCGGTACCAATTCAAAGAAAAGTTGCTCTGGAGAAGAGAGAAGCTGAGCAAACCTTAAGCAATGCACAGTAGACCACTGGGCTTTGAGCAATCCATAGCTGCAACAGAGAATGACAGCCCAGATAATGCAACAAATGGCCTAAAAAGCACCAAAAGCTTCCCAGATTCCCTCATGGGGTCCAGAGAGGAGGGGACATTAATCAGGACAGACAGAGGAATCCGTAACCAAACAGGTTTGGCCATTACACAAGAATACCATGCAAACATGAAACTAGAGGGAAAGATCTTTATCAGCCCCTCGCAGGCAAAGACACACAGAAGGGGAACTCAAACAGCATTTTGTGCTGCAGTGCAGTCGTCCAGCTGCAGATGGATGTGTGAGCTGGTTTTCTCTCATTACAATCAGTAATTGCTGATATCACACTGAACAGGCAGTGAAAGAACTCCCTCAGTCCCCTGCTCAGCATCAGGGCTTTTCCCACTGTCTTGATTGCTGAACTTCCCTTGAAGTGGGACTGGGGCTTTATGGGGCAGCCAGGCCAAACAGAATCAAAGCTCTTCAGAATTAATACATTTCTTTTAGGAAGAATTGTAAGGTTTTAGAAAGACTTGTGTGTGCTGTCTTTAATCCCAGAGTGGATTTAATGCTAATCTGCAGTGCCCTGAAAGCTCAGACAAGGGCTGGTTTGATATTCCAAGGTGCAGTAGGTGCCTCAAATTACCTCTATAACTTACATCTCTTTGTGTCCCAGCCCAGTGAGAGGCACTGTGTCAGAATCACCCAGGAAAGCACTCTCTCGATGTGCTTGCTGCCTCTTTGAACACTGTTTTACTACTGTTTCCATCCCCCTAAACCCAGTGCAGGAGCTTAGCCACTGCTTGTAACAGGGGCTTTTCCACTTGGAAAAGCTTCCCATGGATGTCCTGAGGTGGGAAGGAATAAAAGGCACTGCAGCCTGATGGTCATTGCCACAGCCCTTCTCCTCCTGGTGCCTAAAGGCCAAAGGGACTGAAGAGCCACCAGGCTCACCCCACCACTCCAGCCAAATTACCATGATTATCACTCTCCTTGGCCTCAGTGCTGGCTGGTAAATTTATAAAGAGTTGTTCAGCTCTAAATTGTCAAAGCTCCCTAAAAGCTGTCCTGGTCTGGCATGTGGGACACTGAAGCAGAGCAGATGTGCTGGGAGATAGACCTGCTCCCCCTCCCAGGAGTCAGGTTTCCTCAGTCCATTAGTTGTGCCAGGTTCACATTGTTCCTTCCTTGTTTAAAAAAACAATAAAAACTTTATGGCTGATGGCTTCTCCATCCTGATTGAAACAGATGCACACATCTCCTTTCAGGAGAAGCAGTATTTTCTATTAATGAACTCTGGATAATTATATTATGCTCTAAGCATTGAGTACAACACTTCTCACTAGGGGAGGAAAAATCATTGGGCGAGAAAAATAATTGTCTCACTAGCAATTACCATTAAAGAATTAAAGAAACTGCTGTACTTATCATTAAATAATCTCCCTCTGGAAGCTTTTGTTCCTTAATAAAGTGCTCATCTCGTGAAGTACCATCAGCAGTACAGTAATTTGATTCTGATTATCAGCCTTTACCTGCTTACCAGAGAATTGCTTGTAAATATTAATAGTGGATTCCCACCGTGGGAAAAGAAGGTACAACTGACATTCTTAAATTATGAAACAGAAACTATGAAGGCCTAGTTGGCCCCCTCATCCTCTGTTACCAGTGTTTTCATGGCATAAAAAGCAGGATTGTTACAACATGCTGGTTTTTCTTGAGATTGCACAGTTTAGCCCTCTGAAATTGTGCTTTTTGATTGAATTTTCTTATCAAGATGGACTGTCTTCCTCTGCAGTGTAGTGCTTACACTGGGGAGTCCTTTCACCCTCTCATTACCTTCAGTTTTTCATTGGAGAACTCTCCCTTATAATATCACCATAACCTCCCCATAAAGAATTTGGGGTTTAGTTTTGCTTTGGCTGGAAATGCAGCATCAATCTGCCATTTCCACTGTTCCACTCCCATTTCAGAAGCCCTGAAGTGCTTCAAGACAAAGAACAAATACATTTATTCATATCAAAATGCCCAGGCCCTTATTCCACTTTCTAAAGGCATCACAGCCTCCTGTGGACAAAACTTCAGAAACTCAGGGCTCCACAAATTTGCTCTCGAGTCTCTTCTGTGTCCCAGAACAACCTGTCAGCTGTTGAAAAACTGCCACAAGAACAGCATTAATCCTGTAGCTTCATTTTTAAATACAGCAGGTTGTAAATCTGCAGGACGAGGTGAGAATACCCCAACAGGAAGCCTCAGGAGGAGAATTAAAGGGTTTGGTTTTTTTATACTAAGTGTTCTTAATATACTCCAAGTTTTGGGTGAAGGGCAGATGACACATCCCCTGCACTCCTGTGCTGCCCTGTCGTTTTTGGACACTCAGACATTGATATGATCAGCCCTTCCCAACAGGAGCCTTTCATCCCTACCATTAATCTGGATTTTATGGCAGCCAGTGGCAATAAATGTGGAATAAGATGCTGCATTTGTCCCTAAATGATCTCGATTTATGATTTCATATTGGAAGGGCAAAGCCCACTGGGTTGTTTCTTACTGCCCTGAGTGTGGCTTTGTGGGGCACTGAATGCCTGGATTGGGCTTTATTTGCAAATCTCACCTGAGAACTCATGGAACAGCAATCAGAGAGACACCCTTTGATGGTGGTTATTATTCTGTCAGCCATTTAAAAAGATTTGGGGGGGGAGGGAAAGAAAAAGCTCATTGAAAATTGGGCAAAAACACGCCTGGGTTTGTGTGGGTGAAAATTTCTAGTGAGGGTTCCAAAGATTTTTATACTTTCTTTTATTTTTTTTCTGTAGATTTTATTTCCCCATCTCTTACAGATGTTTTTTGAGTAATATTAACTCTAACCTTTGAGTCACCCACATCCTGGTATGCATCACCACATTTTTTGTCTGAAACACTGAAAGAGAAGAGAATCTTTATGCATTACCAGAAACACAGGGAGCAAGAATTGGTATTTTTCTTCTCTTTCCTTCTGAAAAGGACACTGAGATACCTGTCCTGGAAAACTTCTTACACAAAATCTCTTACACAAAACCTTCCCTGCAAAAGCACTGTCTGTGGAACATGGAATGCTCATTAGTCTGCTTGGTGTGTGGGGGCTGTTCAGATGATATTCTGCTGTAAAAAATGTTGTCCTTCTCCAGTTTCTTCATCTTCTCACCTCTTTTAAGTGCCATAGAACCAGAAGAAGTGTTTTGCTGGAGCCCTCCCCACCCTGCACCCCACATCACTGTTGCAAACAGCTGCTTATCTTTCAGGCTGTCATGGTTTCATGACTTTTGTGCTGTTTTATGAAACTCTTTGTGTTTAATTCAAAGCAAGGCTGGCAGGGCTGACACATCTCTCTTGTTCCTTGGTTGGGTTTCTTTGTCTGGGTGTTGTTTGTGTGTGTTTTAGTGTTGCAGAGCTAAAAGGAAAAATTAAAACCATGAAGACAGGATATAAAGCAGAGGGTGTGAGATCCTTCTCCCACACTGTGGACCTTGGTCAGCTCTGCTTTCTTCGAGCACCTCAGCAGCTGAGGTGTCTGCTGCCTTCCCCTCAGCTGGAAGGTAAGTTTGCCTGGGAATACTGGGAATTATACAATCCCAGGATGGTTTGGGTTGAAGGGATTTTAAAGCTCATCCAGTCCCACTGTCATGGGCAGGGACACCACTGGGCTAAAATCATTAAGGCTTTTAAGCACTAGAGCAGTAGAAACTTCATCTACACACCAGTGAGAGAGGAATAGTATTATGGAATATTATGTGGAATATTTTGGAATATGGGTTTAGTTCAGGGAACCAACAGCAATGTGAAGAATCAGCAGAAAGAAAAAAAATCCTCTCCCTGTATCCAAGACACTCCAAGGCATTTCTCCTCCTCCCTCACACACTGACACCTCTCCCCTCCGTGTTCCCCAAGCTCTGATTCCAGCTGGAGCTCAGGAAGGTGGGATGAGCCTGGATGAGCTCACTTTAGGCAACCTGAGCCCAACCACTGCCAGCACACGGCCTGGGATGCTGATGTAAAGATAAATGCCCAGGTAACCATCAGGGATCAGTGGTGAAGGTTTCCAGCTGTAAAATGCAGAATTGGCCCTTCACTGGCATTGACACTCGTGCAGAAGATGTGTAAAAGTACCCGATGGAAGTTGGCACTTGTGTAATTCCAGCTGCTCCACACATCTCTTTAACCTGCTTTAAAAAAAGAGTAAAAAAAAAAAAGTCCTAAAGGCTTAAAGAAATGAAGTTATTAAACATGAGGGCTCTACAAAATGTTATAACCCACCGTGGAATGTCAGAAATTTCATTTTCTTCAGAAAACAAACAAATGAGTGGAGTAAAAAGAACAGAGGTTTTATCCCCACAGTTCTTAAAACAGGCCCTTTACACTCCCAGATTAGAACCTTAAACTCTGATTTGCAAACCTTCCAGTGTTTTGGAGAAGGGTGTCCCAGCCGTGTTTTCACACTGAATTCTGTGTCTGACCACAAACCAGATGCACATTCAGTCCCAGCTGGTAAAAGAGTCACCAAAGGAGCACCCAGGACAGTTCAGTGAGATCTGGAGCTGCAGAAATCCCTTGGCTGCTGCAGCACCCCAAAGCTTTTTGTCAATATTTCAGCACATACCTGCCCCCCCCAAAAAAAAAAAATAGAAAGAAGAAGTTGTCTGACTGGTTCTGTTGTTTCAGCTGTGCTGGAGAAGGGGAGCAAACAAAGCTTTAGCATTTCAATGAAGCTTCAAGTCTGGCTGTACTTCCAAGTAAATGTTTGGTGGTGGTGGTGCCCTCTGAGCAGCATTTTCATAGTTAATAAACTGGTTGTCGCTCCCAAAGAATAATAACGTGGGTATTTCTCTCCAGGAGGAAATATGTCACTGCAGGGTTCCCTCCCTTAGTACTTAAAGCACACAAGAGCTGAGGAAAGGAGTTGTTTTCTTGCCTCCTGTGCAGGAATTTGTTACTAAAAATCAGGGGATGTCTCACATGTATTTTTTATTACTTATGATATCAGAGTTTCTCCCTCTCAACTCGAGCTGCAGTAAATAAATGTAGGTTATTTTTTGTGCTGTCAGGGCTGCCAGGCTCTGAGATTCTTTCTGCTCCAAGCACCAAAGGATGTCAGGCCAGATTTTCAACATCATTTAGAAGAACAAACTTCCCTTTGCTTTGTTGCAGGTTTCGAGCCCATTTTAGCCCCCAAATGCCGACCCACCTCAGTGTTCCCTTTGGGATCTTTTCCAAAGATGTGCCAAAGAAGTGGCAATAATCCCCAGGGCAGCCCTGGAAGGAGCTGGGGGGTTTCTTGTGACTTGGCAGCTCCAAAGTGGCAGCAGCAGGGACACGATCCCATCACCTTCTTGGCAGCAGCTGGAACATCTGGAATGGCTGGAATGAAAATTATCTGCATGGCAAAATGAGATGGGAACTCACACGGACAAATTGGAAACTTGCATCCTTTCCTACCTCAGGAAAACACCAAACTTAAGGGGGGAAAGGCCTTAGGAAAGCAGCAGACAGTGTGGAGACAGCTTATCTCTTTGATCACGAGATACTGGTTTTAAATCACAGGTAAACAGGCTTTTGAAGTATAGCAGGCTATTTAATCTGTAACCACCGACATAAATTATATTTTTTTGACCCGTTTTCATCAGGAAAAGTGAATATTTCAGCTTCCAGAGAAAGTGTTTTTAGCCAGGTGGCCCCGTTTGCCACACCCAGCACCGAACAGGCTGTTCAATAACGCAGCAGCACCGACTGCACACACCTTCCCTAGGTGTGCCTGGGTGCCAGGAGTGCCTTTAATTGCCATTCCTTCAGCCCAGTTCTTCAGTGCTGCGATTAACACCCTTTTCTATATTCCCTTGTCCAGTTTAAAATCTGCTTTTCCTGCAGAAGAGCCCTGGTCAGAGGGTGGCCTTGCAGAATTGGGGATGGGGTGGAATCTTTCTCATCTCTTCGGGTAAATTTGCCCCCTGAGATCCCTCCCCGTGCATTCTCTTGGGTGATGTGATTGTTAAAACCAGTGAGCAGCCGCTGGAAGAAAGCAAAGCTAAATGCGATTAAAGTTTGAACTGGCCTTTTATTTGCAGATAACACCATTGAAACCCCTCTTTCTTAAAGATTTTTTTGTTTTCTCCTCTAAATCTATGTGTGAAGGAGTTCCAGCAGCATAGGGGAGGTGAATTTGATTTCCTGGAGGCTGAGGGAGGGTTGGTATAAATGCATTTCTCCTCATTCTCAAGGTCAGATTGGAAGGGGAGCAGCAAAATTTGTTTGTGGTGGTGAACTTTCATTATCTTAATATCCCAAACAAGGTACCTGAGAGCAGAAAACCACTTCCTTTGTACCACTGGGTAAAAGAATGCAAACCCCTGGCTTTGTGCATTACCTGCCAAACTTTAAAAGTTTGCACTTCCTGGAGAAAAAGTAGCAAAACCCCCTGAGCTCGATGCTCAGCTGGGCAAGGGGGTGAATATTTCATTGCTTAATATTAGATTTGATAAATCTGTCATAAATTAAATAATTTCATTCCTTTTATCTGGGTTTAAGGGGGAAAAAACTTCAGGGGAAAAACCAAAAAGTGGAGCTGGGAGACTGCTCTGCTGGTAAGGAAGTACTTTGGAGGAAGAGGTTTAGGTCTGACACGTGTTTAATCATTGCAAAACTTCTTTTTCTCATAGTGAATTATATTAAATTGCTCCAGCCCTTCTAAATTCCAGAGAAGACAGAAGTTATTTGTACCACAGGACATTTTTACACCCCTTACAATGATCTTTGAATAGGTTAAAGACATTTTGCAGCCGAGATGATGAGGTAAGAGGAGGAAGAGCACTCATCCTTCTTCCTCTGTGTGAAGATCTTGGTGGTTCTGTTTTGACTACAGCAATTAAACACAGCAGTGCTCAGACTGAAAATGTTATTAAGGATAAGAACTGGGGAGAAAGTGAGAGATTTTTGGAGGTTAACCATAACAGCTCTACCTAAAGGCAGAACACAGCAAAATCCTCCCATCCAGGCTGCCTGGAATGTCTGATTCCCTTTGCAGTCCCTTCTGCAAGGACTGAGCAGGAAAAGGTGAATTTGCACAACCCAAGAACTTTGCCCTGTAGTTTCAAGTGTGTTTTAGAACAAAAATAGACACAGAGCTGTCATTGCAGGAGGGTTTTTTGCCTGCCCACTGAATGCACAAACAAGTCATCTGTAAAGCAATAAAAAGCTTTTTGTTCTAGCTTAGAGTAAGAGAAGTTTCTCCATGTATTTTTAATGTTGGAGTAGATCCATTAGATCCCTGATGTGGACAGACACAACCAGCAGTATCTTGATATTGATTAAATATCAGGCCAGTTATTATTTGGGGCTGATCCTCACTTGAGGAGCACAAATTTTGGGAGACAGCTCTCCCAGGTGACACTTTAATGGATAAAACCCCTTCTCCACTCTTCAGAGCAGCACGTCTGTGATGAGATGTTGTAACACACACGTCTCCCAAGGAATCAAATCAAAATCATCAGCACAACCCCCTTAAAGCTGCACTGTTCCTTTTTCTGTTTAAACACAGAAGCAAAAGAACAGCTTGATAAAGATGTGTCTGCACTTCTGCAAAGGCTGGAGTGTGGAAATATGTGCAGATGGGTAATTACCTGCATTTTAATTGCAAAGAAAGGGTTCATTTCATGCAGCAATGGAAAACATGAGGTGCAGCTGGAGGAGCTGTGACTCTGAATGTGCTTAACTGGGGGAAAAGTGTGGAAATCTTCCAGCAGGGTCGTGGGTGGGATCTGAGAGAAGAACAAGTGCCTTGCAGGGTCTCATGGTGCACTCAGTCCTCCCTCTCTCCATCTCTCCTGGAAAATATCTTGCTGGATCCATCTCTCACTGGATATTTTGGATATTTGGATTATTTTGACCAGTTCAGCTCCCACAATGTCACCATTGGAATGTTCCCATAAGGGATGCACTTCTCATCCTTTGGTTTTCCTCCTTTCCCCAGCCCCAGGAAGAAGGAAGGGGGCACAGCAGAGCTTCCTTAGGCTGCTGCAATTAAACCCTTCTGACACTTTTAAAGCCAAAAACTGGTGTTAAACATCCCTACTCCTGGGCCCATCTGCAGTGGAGGTTCCCCCTCACTCTTGTAGGAAATGCTCAGTGTGTCCTGCATGGAAAAGGAGGAAATCCCTCCATTTCCCTCTCAGTGCCTGTCTGCATCTTGCTACTACAGGTTGTAAAGATTCCTTTTAACTTGCTACAAGGAGCTGCTTTAACCCTGAGGTCAGAGCACTCAGCACCCGATGGAAATCAACCCCAGAATGGTTTGGGTTGGAAGGGACCTTCAAATCATCCAGCTCCTCCCCTGCCATGAGACACCTTCCACCAGAGCAGGAGAGGGAAGTGCCCAACTTCCCTTGCAGACAGTGCCAGTCCAGATGTTGGGGTTTAGGTGGTTTTTTTAATTGCACTGTGTCAATTATAAACTATCCTTGCTAATAACAAGAAGATTTTATGAAGTTTTCCCTGAAGCCATTCAGAACAGAATTCTTAGTTGAGTCATTTCAAATTAAATAATTGTTTCTCTCATGAAATGAGGCTTTCACTTGAGTCTGAGTCTCAAACTGTACCAGATTTGGGGGGAGAAGAGACCAAATTTTCCCTTTTTAATACCAGCACAGCCTGAAAGTTTTTAGGAAGAGTGAAAAGGAGCATAAACCCTGTACATTGAAGGAGAAATTGCCTTCAGGCCACTTAAGTGACAACAACAACTTGGATCTCACACCTCTATAAAAACAAAAAATTAAACCCAAAGCTGGTACTGACAAACCTTGGCATGAATACACATGGACACAGGAAACAACACAGTTGTTTGGTTATTAACCACTAATTGCAAATTGTGCTTACTGAGCAACTTGGAATAACAAATATATTGTGAGTAATTCAGATTTATTTTTTTTAATGAACTGGAGCAGATAGGAAAATAAATCATTTGCCTGGAATTGTTCAGCTCTGATAACTGCCATTATATAATGTAAAATAAAACAGAAATTATATGTGTATGACATAAAATATATGTTACCTGCCTTTGTCTAATATAAAATAGAAATGCTATCCTCTGTCATTAAGACACAGAAGATTTTTAAGCAATCAATCAACGGGAGCTAAAACAAGACCAAAAAAAACCCCCAACAACAACAGCAAAACAAACCCTCAAGATCCCAAATACTGAAATTCTTGAATTTCAATTACTTGAATTACTGAATTTTATTGAATAACTCATTTTACAAAATAAAATAAAATATAAAATAATAAAATAAAATAAAATAAAATAAAATAAAATAAAATAAAATAAAATTCTCTTTAATAAGCTGAGCACAGAGGACCCAAAAGGAACAATTTTAGCTCTGATCTCTAACCACGTTTTTTCCTGCTTTGTCTTCTATTACTAAAATTAAAATTAAAATTGTAGAAGCCAAATGAGGTGTGTTTTGTCTGGGTGTTTCATGTGCCCCAGGCTGTGCAGGTCCCTGTGGGCTCCCTGTGTCCATCCCTCTGGCCCTGCAGGATCACCCAGTTTTGAGCTCTGAGGGTGTCTCTGAGTTTCAAAGCACGAGCTCAACGATAATTTTACAACTGTGGCACTTTGAGACTTGCTCGAGCAAAGGACACAATCTTTAAATCCGGCTGAATTCAACACTTGTATTTATTAACAAGGTGGCACCAGGCCAGACTTGGGAACAGGGAACCTGTTTGCTGATAAAGCTGCCTTTGTGAGGATATCTGAATTTCTGGAATTCAGACCCACCAATTTGCTCAGTGAACCAGAAACCAGTTCTATTCCATGGCAGAAGGAATTAGGAAAAATTACCAGGCTTGCCTTTCTTCTTTTTTTTTTTTTTTTTTTTTTTTATTTTT
>VXBA01004385.1:966295-1030482 GCA_013399895.1 Serilophus lunatus | reverse complement strand
TTTTTTTTTTTTTTTTTGCAATGCTTGTAATAAAATTATTTTTGAACTTTATTCTTCTGAGTATTGGGTTGCTCTTGTACATTCCAGTCATCTCAGGGTGACCACATGAGAGGAAGAAGAAAACAAAAAAACCCCAGTACTGAAACAACAGCAAATATTGTAATTTCCTAGTTTCTTTTTCCTAGAAATAACCTCAGCAAAGCTTCCTAAGTAAAGTGGCTGGGTAATGGAGGAGATTTGTTCAGGAAATTTATAACTGAAAATACTCTGAAAAGATCAGCAAAGGCTATTTTATGGCTTTTAAAATTATTCTTTCTAGGTATAAAGGCCTGGAGAGCAGCAGAAGTTGAACTTTAGTTTGTGTTGCTTTTTAACAGCAACAGAGGTTTTGTCCTCTCTGAAGTGTGAAAACATTTACTGTAATTTCTTGCCTCACTTGAAGGGGCAGGAGAGTTTGGGCAGTGCCAGAACGTCCCATCATTAATATCTAAGTGGATGATTTTATTTTTTAAAGTGTTTAACAAAGTTAACATCATTTTTTTTCCTGCTGTTTAGATAAAAGTCCCTTCCCTTTTTGCCTGTTAAACTCTTAGTTATTGTGACACTTCTTTCACTGTCTCTATCAGTGTTTGGATTTAGGAGTTACATTTGTCAATGAAATTAGAAGACCTTCAACCCCCCCCTTAGAGCATATTTTTTAAGAAAAAGGCCATTTATTTTTCTTATATCCATAAAAATTATTTGGGATACCTTATGACTGTTCAATCAGGGCTTCTCAGGGCTATTGTAGCATAGGTTGTGAACTAAACTGAATTTCTGAACACAAAGCCAGATGTCCTAGTGATGCACAAGCCATTTCTCCCAAGGAAATGATGGATCCTGCTGTTTCCTCCCCCTCTGGAGATGGGAGTTGGCCAAACACTGCTCATGGCTCAGTAGCTGCCACTGAAATGACACCATTTCCACGGGACATTTCAATTTGAACATATCAGCAAATATTGCCAGAGACAAATGCTGTGCCTCGTTCTCATTTTGATTTTTAAGCCTTTTCACTTCCCCTTTTAGTTTTCTTCTTGGGCCTCCTTGCTGAAATCCTGCTTTGTTACTGCGTATTTCACAGCCTTTGAAGTGTAAATGGAAGGCAGAGGCTGCAGGTGAGGGAGCTGGTTCTGAAGCAGTGACAGAGGCATTGGAGGATCTGCTCTTTCAACAGCTGGCTCTTCTTTTCCAAATTGTTGGTCACAAACCAGTCCCTGTCCTCCTGTCCTTTGCATCCTCTCATCTTCTGACCAAAATTTGAGCTCTCCAGACACTGAATGTGTTGGCAGGAGGGTAAAGGAAGGCAGACACCACATAGAACAAGAACTACTTCACTTTTGAGTAACAGAAAAACAACCTTTGGGGGTTTTTGTTTTATTTTTGTTTTCCCCTATTTCCTTGTCTCTGTTTCTGTCTCACTTCACTTCCCCCTGCCTTGTTTCTGCCCGTTTTGGGCATCACTTTCCAGGGCTGATCCACCTCTCTGGGTGTTTCTCATGCCCCACATTCCCCCAGGTTGGACATTTCTGGTGGTGTTGCTTCTCTGAGGAACCAAGGTCAAAAAAAAGCAGGGCCTTTGCAGCAGGGACTGCTGTCCCACACTCAGTGTCTTGGCATCACCTCTATTTCCACTTCTGCCCTAATGTGCCCAGAGTTCCTTTTGTCCTGGGTGCTCTGAACTCTTCAGTACAGGGGGCATACAACTGGTTTTTCACTGGTTTTGATCCCTGTTTACCCTCCTTATTTCTGTTTTAATAACAAGATAACGAGGGTGCTGCCCTAAAGATGTGGTGCCTGGATATGGAGCAGATCTCTGTGCACAAATGTGATTGGAGATGCAGAATGAGGGATGGCATGGGAAGGGTGAGGAGCAGCAGAAGTGTCCCATCACTGTTTGCCACACTGGCCTTCAAACAGGGTGGAAGAGCTGTTTCCTCCAGGATTGCAGTTGAATGTTTCTATCAAAAAAACCTGTCATGAACAAAGGCAGGGTTAAAAATCACTTTTATGGGATCCTGTTGCATAATTGAAATAGGAAGGGACCTTTCCCAGTTCATGTTCCTGGCAGGAGCACAGGCTGGATGCCTCAGTTCTTTATCAGTAACACCAAAGAGAACCCAAACTAATGCTAAGGTTATGTCACATATATTCTTCCACTCCCCTGTTTTGGCTCTGACAATTTGTCATTTTATGGAGCCTGAGTGTCAGAAAAATATGGTTTTCATTTGTGTGGTTCAGCTCCCTGAAGCAGATCTCTGTGGTTGGGGATGCTGGAACAGGAGCAGTGAGTGAGCCATTGGTTGAGCTGGAACTGCAGTGTTTGTTGATTTTTTTACTTTAATATGAGAGGCCCTCTCTGGAGAACTAAATTTGTGTTGTTTGGTTGCTTGGCCCTTTTCCAGTTGTGCTGATTGTCTTTTATTGGGCATTACAGATTTTAACTGAACTTGATTAGAGCATTAGCTTGATTCCTTTGCCTAATTCTTACAGTTCTCAATGGTTTTCTCTGCCAGCTCAGGCAGCAGCAGCAGCACAACACTGAGTGTCTGCATTTGTTCCTCCTGGGTTGTGACATTCAAAGCAAAAACAACCCTTGAAGCACCTTCTCTTGCCTAATACCCTTTCTTGACTTTATCCTTGTAAGGGATAGATCAAAATCTGTATCTCAGACCTTCTCAGTGGCTCATCTTGGTGTGGTAGGAGGAGGCAAAGTGGGACTCACAGCCTTGAGTTTCAAGAGCAGCCAGATGAGGGCTAAAGGAGCCCCATGTCCTGCCTTGCCATGGCCATACACTGGCCAGGAATCCCTTGGGATCTGCCCTTGGGAAATCCATGGCCAGGATTCCAATTGAAAGCAGCACATAACCTGCCTGAAGACATTTTGGTGAAATACAACAAAAGAGCAGTTGTTGGCTCCCACTCTGTACCTGCCCCTGCAGAGGTCAGAAGTAAGACAGAGTCAAGCTTATGGTTTTGATTTCATATTAAAATGTTTTATTATGGTTTCATTTCGTGTCCAGGGATCCGCAGTTGAATCACACATCATTCAGCCTCTTAATTTCCTGTAATAAAAATATAAGTGCTCAGATAAAGAAGTTCAAAGACCCTTATTCAAAAACCATGAGGTTGGGAGAGAGAGAAATCTTCTTCACACTTTTTTTCAGCACTTAAACAGGTTTACAGTGTTAGATTATGTGTTTGGAAGATGCTGACATTGAAGGGCACCACGAAATCAGGGAATTTTGAAGTCTGTGCTTTAATACATCCAGTAAGTTGACCAACCCCATTTGCTGAGCTGGCTGGAAGAGGCCAAGTGTGAGGGAGCCTCAGTCCCGTGGTGGGACACTGGGAATTCCTGCCAGGAAAGCAGCTGGTCACTTCCTCAGTCAGGCACATGCATACTGGGCATTCCCTCCCGAGGAAATGGGAGCTCTGTCCCAGACTGGAGTGGCTGCAGTGGGTGCTCTGGGCAGCCTGTTCACCTTCAATTCCTGCTTGTGTCACTGCCTGGCTCTTCCTCAGGAGCAGGTCCTCACTGAGTTCTGCTGGAAGCAGAGATTTTGGAAAGGCCAGGCAGTGCTTTCTCCCTCCCAGGGATGCCTCTGCCACTCCCCACTAGTGATGAGTGAAAGCACCGAGGAGCCCCCGGAGCCTCTCACTGCATCATTCTCACTGAGGACAGTCGAGCACAGGGTCAGTTTTACAGCCATGCTCAACAAATTACTGCAGTCTCTATTCCTGCCCTGCTCAGTCCCACAGAGGCCCCAAACACCACCCCAGTGACAAGGCAGAGGCAGCAGAGCACAAAGCGCAGCTCGAGGGAATCAAAGGCTGGGCTGCACAGCCCTGCTCGATGTGCGGTCTGCTCTGATATCACAAACTTTTTCTATTAGGAAAAAGAAGCCAGAAGCCTTTGCCTACCAAAAAAGAATCTTTGATCTGTGTCTTTTATGTTCCTCTCCCCCTGCCACCCCCCTTCCTCTGGAAGGAGCCATGCCAGCATTTTGGGAATAGCATCTGCAAAACAATTTGCAGGCTGGCGTTGGCTGCATCTCGCTTTCCAAAAAAGCAAATCTTTCACATAATGTCATGTGGTGATTTTTCTGTGATGGTGCGTTTTTGGGGGTTTTTTTAATGGTCTGTGTGGAGAAGATGGATGTCAAAGACATGGACCCAACAAACAACTGTAAATATTTGCCTTGAGAAAGCATGTGGTATATCCTGTAATTCTTGGCTCAGCCCCTGAATCTGGAGGCAGCTTAATTAGTTGTTAGTGGACTAAAGCAAAGAAAATCTTTTAAAAATAAATTAAATAAACAACAAGGGAGCTGATCTTTATGAAGTGTTATAGTTCATTGTGGCTTTGGTAGAACCTGAGTGTGCTCGTGTCACTCTGAAAACTGAGCCCTGGACTCATAGTTTGAAAGTTAAAATTTTAGCAAAGTTCTTGGCACTACATAAAATCACCCAATTAAGGGTTTTCAGAAACGATTGACAGTGCACAGTGCCTTATTCTGTATTTATTTTCCTGAATTTGTGGCCATAACTTCAGAAATACTGAATTTCCTTCAGTATTTCCTTCATTTCTGCTGCTTTTTGGTCATAAGGAGGGGATAATATTTTGGAAGAGAAAGGGCAAGTCAACAGGGTGCTCTAGAACACAGTTCCCTTTTGGGCAAAACTCTGATGTCTTGATACTTGTTTTGATTCCAACAACATCTTTAAATATAACTAAGGATGGCAAATATGTTCACAATTCCATTGACATGTGGTTCCACAGAATAGATCTCATTTTTTCCAGTGAGCTCTACAAGTGTGAAAAAATGTGAGGAATACTGAGGACAGTTTAATGGGATCTGCATTCAACACTCAGGATTTCGATTTTTTTTTAAAAATATTAAACTGCATAAGGAGTGTGATAAAAAAATAAAATAAAAGATATTAATGCTGTGATGTCATCTGCACCAGTGTTCAATCTTATTTCAGCAAGAAGGACTTCATAAATAAAGATGCCTAAGAGATGAGTGGCATGTTTCAAATGGCTAAAGGAATGAGTTTTTGTAGTGCAACACCAATATTCCATGGAAGTCATTATCATAAGATGTTCTGGAAGCCAAAAAAGAAGTTAGATGTGTATCAGAAATAGCCATGGGGCGAGAAAAGAAATTATAGCCTCTCAAGCTCTGAGCCCTGGGACAGTATTAACAGACGTGGGTTAGAAAACAACTCTGCTGTAGACGGGATCTTTTACAGGATCCCTGAATATCCCAAAGTCTGAACCGGCCAACAGGGAGAAACACTTGCCCACTGAGGTCTCATTCGAGACGCTGCTTTCTGTACCTGTGGGAAGCAGTTATTTCCTCAGATAAATAACATTATGACCTTCCTGCATCTCGAGCAATTCTGCCTTGGCTTAGCTGCGGGATTTCCCTCGTTGGGAGCCCGGGAAGAGCAGCAACACAGCTCTGGGTACGCCCGGTATTGGAGAAGTTTGTTCTCTGCCCAAGCAAAGGGGGTTCAGCTCTTCACCGCTGATTTACGGTGATATTTACACAGAACAAGCCAGTTCTGAGCACACGGGGTTTGTGGTGGCTTGTTGTTTCTCTTTTGAGAACACAGACCATCACATTAAACCCTAATTTAAGAATTTTCTCTAGCGGTTTTGCCTGTGCTGTTAACAAACTGTAGATGCAAATATTGTTCCCACTCCCCGGCTCCTGAGGAGAGCATTCCATTGATATGTTAATTCCTTCTTTTCTCTCCTTTCCATGACCTAAGATCCCAACAGCCACAGTATTAGATACAGTACTTGCTGGAAACAAAAGTAATGTATCATTCTTAGTTAGAAACGGAACTTTTTCTGTAGGGACAGTCGGGCTAAGAAATATTTTCGTGTGTGGGAGTTTTCGGGCAATAATAAATAACACATTTTTCTGTCATGTGCTATTTACAGCTGTGATGTTCATGTGGCTCTTTGTCTATCGCTCTTCTTGCTGATGTTACAATAAAATAGATATAACAGAAATCAGGGCATAAATGTTAATTCGTACTGTAAGTCTCATTAGTTTGAGGTCTTAATATGTGGGGGGAAATAGTAAATAGGATGATTGCAACTGAAAAGAATTTGGGTGTTATATTATACCAAGAAATAGGGTGGATAATTAAAAAGCAGTTCTGTGCCCTGAGTGGGACAAAATATTTAACTGGAATTTGGGAGAACTGCACTGCCCAGAATACAGAACCTGCACTTGGAACACAGCAGCTAAAGATTAATTAGGAATACACCACTCCAGAGGGCTTGTAATTGGAGTTAGGAAGTCTCTGCTGTGATACCAAAGTAATTTCTGATCTTGAGAGAATCGTGTTTTTTGGTGTTTGTGCCTCAGTCATGGGATCCGCGGTACCTTCCTCGACACAACTGCTCTACTAGGAAAGAGCCCAGCAGCTTTTGAGGAACTCCTGTGCCCAAAGCAGCTGACACAGAATAAAAAAGTTGAAATTCAGCCTAAACTCGCACCTTTCATGCTCGAGCTGAATCGTGAGATCAGTGGGAATGACGAAACTTCCCTTCTGCAGAAAGATGCAGGGGATGATTACGCGGTTCAAAGTTTCCCTGTGAAAATACCCCCAAATATTTTAGCCAGTAGGAAGTATTTCTTAGTCAGAAATCTTGCCCAGACTCTCTCAAATTCTAATGCTGCCCATTCTGCAGCCATTGACACACACCCTGGACATTTTTACTGTAAGTCGTGGCTCCAGGGGGTTTTGTGTCTTTGTGTGCAAGCGCTGCAAATGAGTCATTAAGATGCCGATTGAAAAGTAAAAAAAGAAAAAAAAAGGTTTGAATGTCTAAGTGGTTTCACACAATGTGTGTCCGAAATCTGCATGAATCAAAGCCATGAGCACTCACCTATTTCAAACCTCCCCCGGAGCCAAACAAGCGGAGACATTGGTATGAAAGAATTTTAAATTATGCAGGGCGAGAGTGATTCTCTCATCACATGCTCCTTCTTGAAATCAGAACGAGACATTTGTGCCTTAGATGTGGTTCTGCTCGGCCAAGAGAGGGGAGAATTCAGTTTATCGATTTCCACGGAGTTTTTGCCGTCTGAGCATCACATGGGGGGTTGCATAAGCGCTGCTGGACTTCTATAAAAATATAAATGCGCTTCTATACAACTGCTGATTTGGGGAATCAATAAAAAGCGTGTTTTGACTGGGATGTACCGCAGAAGCAAGAATATGGAGGGATTTGATCCCTGGATTGTGGCAAGTTTTCTTTTCTGAGCTGTCTGAGCTGGGGAAGCAGCGAGCGCTGCCTGTTTCCCAGCCTCCTACCCCTGCACATCCTCTCCCAGAGGGTTCTGATGGACAAGGGTAGCTCCAGTGATTTTTTTTTAAATAGTAAAAAGCCAGCCCAGGATGTTCCATGCAATACTGGGACGGTGTTTTGTACCTCCAAGTGGAACTTCCCAGCACCAGCTGCTCCTCCCAGTGGGGCAGACTTGCTCATGGTGTCATTGTTTTCATTTCGTCAAAGCTGTAACAGTGTAATGTGCTGTCATGACTTGAGACACGCTTATGTAACAAATCTTGAGTCTTTATTACGTGTCTTAATTATTCACAGTTTCAGTTTCTGGTATTCCAGCGCTAAAGTGCTTCCTTGCTTATCCAGAAACATCATTATCATGCTTACAATTAAGAATATAATTCTCAAGGTCATTTTACTTACGGAGCTTTTTTCTAGGGGAAGTATTCCTGAAAATAAACCATGCAAAGATTTTGATCTTTTAACACTAGTGATAAAAAATGTCACTTCACTGAATTGAGGACTCACACACAGCTCTGAAATGAGGCCCTTCAGGTTCTGATCCTGCTCAGACCCACACTGGATGGGCACAGCAAACATTGATGTGATTCAGGCACGCAAAAATCTAAGAGAAGAAATTAAAAACAAAGCCACCAGCTCCCTATGTGCCAATAATATTTCCCAGCACAACCAACCAAACATCTCCTGGGCTTTTGTCACCCTGTCTTTACAAGAAGTTATGTTCAAAAAGCAGGGGTTGTGGTATTTATTTATCTAGTTAGTTAGTTAGTTTAGTTAGTTAGTTAGTTAGTTAGTTAGTTAGTTAGTTAGTTAGTTAGTTAGTTAGTTAGTTAGTTTGCATGTCAGCAAATCCCTTCTCATGGATCCCACATACATCATTTTTTACAGAGATCAGAGAACTGTATTTTACATTCTCACACCAAAGCCTGAGGTTTCCAAAGAAAGTTAAGCCCACTAAGGCATGTTTTAGTCTGCTGCTGATAAAATGTAAATTGTCTCACTTTTTAAACTAAATAAATCATAATCTGTAAGAAGGGCACAGTGCCCCTGAAAGGCTGGTCCTGCACCAAGCTGCCAAAAGCTGGTTATAGAACTGAATCCTCCAGATGTTGCCCCAACTCCAGTGAACATTCCTGGAGAGCAGTGGGGACACTGCAGATCCAGGCAGGAGAGATCCCATCTGTGCCCATGGGAAGGGAGAGGATATTCACACCCTTGGGCATCTGCTGCTTCTGGAGTAACCCGGGACCCTCAAGTGAAGTTTTGGACTTTAGAAAACCCTGGGATGCTCCTCTTGTGTCACTCTGACGACCCAGGTGTGACCCCTGGGCTCCACGGGTGCCCAAATCCTCCATCCAGCTGCAGGAATCTGGGATAGGGGCTCCCAGGAGAGCCCTGGGATGTGCTGGTGGTGTCTGTGTGAGCCACTGCAGCTCAAGGAAGCCTGAAACCCCAAATCCTTTAGAGACACTCCCTCTGCAAAGATTGGGATTTGCTCTGCAGTTCTGGACTCTTAATAATAACTTGGAGTTATTACAGCCCTGAGCATGTGGAGCCCTCCCAGCAGGACCCAAACAAGTGGAGAATATTAATGCCTTCCTCCCAACCTCCTTTGGTTTGGACTTTTGCATTTTAGATCTCGTTCTTCTGAACCCTTATAAATAAAAGCCAAGCCCAGGTCCTATTGTTGCTCTTTAAAATTCACAACCCCCTTAAATTTAAAGTGCCGGTGTAAAATAATTGGGTTTGTGAATAAATTGCCAGAGGTTTGAGGTTTGGTTTACATTTCTTTTCCTGAGGAATGGCGTTTATCAACTCCTTGTGAGCTGTCATCACCTTATAGGATCTGCTAAATACGCGATGTTCAGGCTGCTGCTTCAGCAGAGTGTGAAAGCCTCGTCCACTGGCATTTACATATTCACTGAAAACATTTAAACAGCAGCATCTGAGACCTTTAATGCACCCAATTGTCCCACTGCCCACGAGGGGCTGTCCGGGACGAGGCCCATAGGGAAATAATAATAATAATAATAATAATAATAATAATAATAATAATAATAATAATAATAATAATAATAATAATAATAATAATAATAATAATAATATCTTTCTTCAAAGATCTAACAGGCAGTTTCTAAATTATTTTTTTATTTCCTCCCATTTTTCCTGCAGGGGCAGAAGCTGTTAGAAATGAATTCTTGTTCAAACCTCCTGATCAAACCTATGCACTTTATCATCCACCCTCAGCTGGGTCCAAAGTGATAGGAAGAACCCTCAGGACAAAGGAACACCACCAAAAAAAGGCATTTGGAGAATCATTAAACCACAATCGAGCCTAATTGCTTGGTATTGGTTGAGAAAACATCCAAGCTATTTAACTTTACCAGACAGCTGGTATGTGAAGCACATAACTGGTCTTAAAAAGGGTTGAGGTGTCACTATTTTATTTTATTCCATATTATTTAATTTTGTTTTATTTCACTACGTCTGAGAATTAATATTTTTAAAGCTCTTGGATTAAATTACTCCCTCAAAACAGCAAAATAAATCTGCAGTGAGAGCATCACAAACTCCTCTAGTTTGGGATTGTGGCTTTCCAATTCTGTCTGGGGACTTTGTGCTCAGCTAATAAATAGTAGTGGGATGACACTTGGCCTTAAATATGTATTTAAATGAGTCACCTTGAATGAACCCCGGCCTGCTCCTGCTTGGAAGGAAGGAACATTTAAGGAGATGTTTTTGAGCATGGCTTAGGCAAAGCTTTCTTGTCTGAACTGTAATTTATGGGTGCAAATTTCAGTAGTCTGAACTTTGCTTTATCTGATCTGTGTGTACATTCCTGGGGAGGGGGGAAGGGACTATTGGGATTTTTGCATTACAGGAAAGTTGTCTGAAGGAGCAGAATGAGAACAGGCACTGGGGGAGGAGGAAGTGCCCATATTTTATGTCTAAAATCCTTCTTTTCTGGAAAAAAACACTTATGAAATAGATTTTCAGAAAAAGGGAGACTTCCTCAAGCAAACCATCAGTGCCCATCCCTAGCCCTGCCAGGGCCTTCTGTTTGATCCTTAGGCACCAAAATTAATTCCATGATTTTGGCTCTCTGGGTCCAAGGTCCCACTCCAGAATCTCTGCAGCGTTACTGTTTAATAACTCAGAGTTATTAGATGGAATCCAGGGCAGGGTGTTTGAACACATCCCACTCTTTAATAGTTTATCCTTCATTCTTTGGATAATGTTGACACAGCACAGGTGGGAAGAGCCACACGTGTGTAACAGAGAGGGGTCTATTTTTCACTCTCTATTCGTAATTAACAAAAACGACTGTCACAGGGATGTTCCAGGGATTCTCTTCCTCTCTCCTTTTTCCATTCCCCTGTTTAACCAGGAGGGATCCCAGCTGGGGGATTTTCGTGCTGCCCCTGCCACCATTTCACAGCAGCCAAACCAAATGGTGGCACAAAGGACTCTGCTCATCATTCATCCCCCAGCTGTCTTTTTTTTTGCCTTTGCCACCCTCCTTGTTCTCCTCCTCCAACAAAACCTTTCACTTACAGAAATTCCAAAAAAAAAAAAAAAAAAAAAGGACTTAATCCCCCTCTCTGCAACATCAGCCCCACAGGTTAATGCACAGTCCAATAGTTCAAATCAAAGAAATGGGGCCTTCTTACAATGGGGCCTTTTAAAAAAATCCTACACATCTCTTTCTAAACCACCTAATCTCAAAAATCCTTATTACCTATCGTGTTACTTTAAATCATGGACATGAAGGAAAGGGAGTCTTGGCATTCAATTATCCCTCTTGCTTTAACAAGGTGTGTATAATAAATGAGCAGTTCTTAATTGACTTCAATGCAATTTGACACTGTTGGAGTAAGAGGAAGAAGGAGCCAGAAGCAAAGAAGACTTGCAGCTTAAAGATGTGAGACAACACAGTTATTTATAGCATGAAACATCATTTTATGACTTTAAATTAATTAACAAGTATGTACATAAACAATATTTAGCGCAATAATAATTGCAAGCAATGCTTTGCCAGTAATTATGTTTTACATGGTTTTGTGTTGGCACAGAGAATATTGTACCATTGGTTAAAAGGTAGAATTCTCAAGCTTTTAACAGAAAAATGTGCTTAAAAATGTAATTTCCTACTTTACAGGTTTCTTTCTTTAAATTAGGCTTTATAAAAACAGATAATGCAAGAATAAAATCCCTGCTCATAAATATTTCATCTGGGCAATGAATGATGCAGAAACATATTCAACCCATATCTCAGGATTTAGATTCATTTAGTTTATTTAGTTGTTGTTTACAAGATACTGGGCAGGCCTTCAGAAGGAACATTTGTCAGTGTTCTCACCCTGGATCAGGTGATGACATTTTTGGGTGGCGTTTGAATGTAATCACGAGTGTCCAGGCTGTGGCAAAATCCTTCCTGTGCCCCATTTTCATCCTGAACTCCCAGTCTGGCATCTGGGGCAGCAGGGACCAGGAAGGCCAGGGAGGGGGGATCACATTCCCAGGGCCAGCTCAGCCCTGGGATGACTCCCCTGGGAGCAGCAGGATGGCACAGACCTGTTCTGGTGATGCCACAAGAGCTCTTCCCTGGCACACGAGAGTTTGGCAGAGCTGAGCTCCAGGTCTCCAGCACGGAAGGACAGACAGCTGGGAAACTGCCTGGAAAACTGATCCTCAGCAGGAAAGACTGCTCTGCACAAAACCCTGCAGGGCTGCAAACAGGAGAAATGCCTTGTGCCCACCGGTGCTGCCCCAGCCCATCCCCCCGAGACCCCTTTGCTTTGGGACACAAGTGGAGTTACCAGCACTGACACAGCCCCAGCTCCCTGACCCTGCTGCAGGGATTTCTGTGTCCAGCTGCACCCCTTCCTACACCTGCTGTGCCAGCAGAGTGCAGGGGCTGCACCCTGCTTGGGATGCAGCTCTCCCCTCTTCTGGCACAGAAAGCACTGACCCCAAACAGTCCTGGGGGAGCTCCTTCACTTGCATTGATCTGCCTGGAGAAATTTGATTTTTCTAACTGGTGTCACCACAGATATTTTTGAAGCTGGTGTCGTTTTCAGTTAGAACAGGCAGTTTCACCATTCTCCTCCACCCGTTACTAATTTTCCACCATTGCAGCTTCAAATCTGTCTTTCAGCCTCTGCCCTCAGCAGGGCTGGGACAGGAGCCAGAGCACAGTAATTCTTATCAAGAGATCACTTTAAAACTTTAACCACAAGAATAAAGTGTTAGAGATTCTTAGATCTAATGAAGAATGTTACTTCCATTCCCAAGCTTGAGCAAAGCCAGGCTTGTGACTGCTCAGGCAAGATGGAATGCCACGAGAGCAGAGGATTCATAACAGGCTCTGTCAGCTCTTTCAATCATTTAGGTATGATTTGCATCAACATTTCCAGCTGCTCACTATTTGCAGTTGCACATGATGTCTTCCATCAGCTGCTAAACGAACAGGTGTTTACCATTGTGCTGCACCAGAGGATGATGGATGGAAACCAACAGCCCTCCCATAGGAAAACCCTTCCCTTGAGGAAGCAGCAGAGTGCTGAGTGTGGATATAAATTTAGCTAAGTTGCCTAACAACCCCTCGTTTTAATACTGACTCTTTTTATTTGGTGTTGGGAGAGGGCTGGCAGGGGAGGAAGGGCTCAGGTTGTGCACAAGTGTGGCTGTGGTTGAGCTGGTGGCTCAAGCTCCTCATTTCTTGCCTGGGGCTGTAACTCCCTTGTGGCCACACGTGGTCACTCCCAACCTGCCTTCCTCTTGTTCTGTGCTTGGGTGGGGTCACTTTGGGATATTTGGGATAGGGAAGAGATGGGGTTCTGCCTGCTGTCTTTGGAAGAGCCCCCCAAAATGTCCTGCTGAGCTTGGACATCACACCAAGCAACTCCCAGATGTTGTCCCTTCTCTGCTGCTTTGCAGGACAAGGAAGGGAGCTGGTCCCTGAGTGCTCCCTGTACTGCTCCTCTAGGGGAACATCTTAAAGGCTCCACCCTTAATGATTCTGTGATAACCCCCCCATTTTGGGTGTCCTTCCCCACTCGGGGACATCCCTCAGGAAGGTGGGAGCTCTGCAGGGCTACTGGTAAGAATGTGCTGGGACCACTAATAACGTCATTAATGATGAAATTATTAATTAATCCACGCGTCATGGATCAGGAGCTTTTGACTTAGAGCCTGTGAAATGCTAACAGGGAAAGACAAGTCCTTTCCCCCAGAAGCTGCCTTTGCCAGCACTGTGGGATCAGATGCCAGGGCTGAAAGTCACTCGGATTTGCTACATGGGCAATTTTTCTGCCTTACTGAGTGACTATTACACAACTGTGCTGAGCTGCCTGCCTGTTTGCCAAAACGAGGAGTCATCAATGGTGTTATATCAGTGTAACTGGAGTGGTTTAAAGTCCCCTTTTAGTCTGTACCGAAGCTGTCAGAACCATATCAATTAGATTTTATGATTTGTTTTCAGAAGAGCAAATAAAAATGGTATGAGGGCACAGCTAACGTTTTTTGGCAAATTTATGTCATAAAAGTCTAGTTTGCTTGTTACAAAGCCAGGAGCTTTTTGGTGCAGACAAAGATTGTATTGTGGCTGGTTTCATTACAAAAACTTTTTGGAAGTTTTCGCTCCATTTCTGTGTCAGTTCTGAGGTAAAACTCCAATGTGTCTTACCAGCTCTGCCCCCCTGAAGAAGTGTGTTAAACCATTCCCGCTCTGAAACATGTGCTAAACTTTAAGCACATGGTTCACTGGGTTTTATTAAATGAAATGTTAAAAAAAGGAAAGGGATTGACACACTCTTCCCCTTTCAGCTCCCACTGGCGACAGTGACAATTCAGAGTGTGCTCCCAGCTTTGGCTGGGGCTCTGTGGGGAGCACACACAGCCTTTCTAGAAGGGCAAAGTTATATTCTGGAGACTTGTTTCTGGTGCCAAATTTTCAGGGGCCCGGGCAACTACAGACCAGAAATGAGAAACAATTTCAGCAACGAATTTCATGAGAAGTTGTGATCCTATTAATTTATGCCTTTTAAAGCAGGTTTAAGTTAAATGGTTATGCCTTCAGACTAAAATAACTTCCACTTTCTTGTGCTGCTAAATGAACTTTCTGATTTTGTTCTGACAGAATAAAGCCAGGAGTGGCCTCTCATACGAAGAACAGTTCCCTTAATTGTTTTGCAAGAGCTCTGTAGTGTCACTGCCTCTCCCATAAATCCCATATTCTGGGGAAGGCCACGCCTTACTGGGACCCCAGTGCTCCAGGATCTCCTGCTGTGGTCTGGGAATGAGGAAGACTCTTCATGTCCTGGGACATGGAGGAGAAAGGAAGGGGCTTGGTTTTTTGCAGCTAAAACTGGAGCCATTTTTAGTTTCAGTGTTTGACTGGGGGCACCAGCACTTGGCAGGTTCCTGGGGGCTCCAGCCCTGACCTTTTGCAGGATGTTGGTTTTTAACTTGGAGGTTTTGGTGCTGTCTGCTCCTTTCTTTCAGGTGTCTGCTGTTTAATCAGTGACATCCTCTAATTGGGGAGTTTGTCCCCTTATGTTTTGGGTTATTCTGCCAGAAAAATCAGGGATGAGTCCTTCAGAAAAAGGCTTGTTCACTGCTCTTCTGCAGCTCTTGGAGTGCCCTCCACACTCACTTTTGTTATAATTTTCTACCAGATTGACTCCAGAGCAGTCACACCCAAGATACACTTTCATACCTGGGAGCTGAGTCAGGTGCAGCACCTATTGACTGAGTTTCAGTTGTGCAAATTAAAAACCAAAAACCAAAGCTGCTGAATAAAATTCAACCTTCCAAATTACCACTCAAGGGGAGAAGAGTCAGTTTAAGATGATTAATAATATTTTATTCTGTTTTTAATACAAAACCCAAGACTTACTATGAGGCAACAAAATAATTAGAATAAAAAGTCACTTGGTGTAATGATTTGGCTTCAGATACGAAGTGATTGATGCCATATCTGAAGTATCAATTTCTTCATGCAAAGGTGTATCCCAAGAATTATTTCAATGCATGTGATGAAAGCCAGCCCACATTAGCACCACCTCTTTCCCCTCTTGTACCACTAGAATCATATAATCCTTCAAAACAGCAACACATTCATCTCAGAAATATGTTTTTCCACATTTCTGAAAAGAGGGCCAAGGCCTGAGAGGAAATAAGGAGCTTTTCCAGTGCTGGGTTTTTGTTGTTGTGTAATATCCTCAATCTCTTTAGGCTATTATCTGAGTTTAAAGAATTGGTGGACATTATTTGTTATTATTACTATTGTATTTTGGTGTGGACGTGTTCTTATGTAAACATCTTGCTTTACAATTCAACTTACTAATTAGTAATATAATAGACTTCCTACATTTTTTCCTAAATCAGTGAGTGTGTCAGAGCATCCTGTCAAAGTGTGATGTTGTGTATATTCAAGAAAATTAACAGCAAATAGCACAAAGTATAACTACAAACCTAAATGATTTTATTTCCCTCTGATAACATCCTGTTAGAAAACTTGATTTCCTGCATCTTCTGGGCTTTGATTGTTCCACAGAGCAGTTATGCTCAGATCAATAAAAGCTCAGATTTTATGGGTATTTTATTTACATATTCTAAACCCAGACCAACCCTCAGGTCTGTTGTTTGGCCATGGTCTGAATCCCTGGCATTTGTTTCTTCCCTTTGCCTCTACTTGGAGTTATTGTTTGAATTGTTTCTGAAGTTAAAGATTGCACAAACAACACATCAGGGTGTGAGTAAGGGATGTGTCAGCCCTGATTATTCATCTCAGGGTATATTTATATTCTTAGCTGAGGACTCAGCAGCTCAGCTTACTCAGAGCAAAGCCCAGGGTGCAGGAGCTGTGCAGGGTCCCCTGGCACTGGGAAGAACACACACCACGTGGTTTGTCCTGTAGGAAGTGTCTCCTGCACAAAACACACCCCAAAAAGCAGTTTAATATCTAGAACCTTGTAATCTCTGAACTGTGATGCCTCTGAGCCACTTCTGCAATGAATGTATGTGAGGATGTTTATAAGGCCCTGATTCTCAAACTGAAAGAGGGGAAATTTAGGTGAGAGATATGGAAGGAATCCTCCCCTGGGAGGGTGGGCAGACCCTGGCACAGGGTGCCCAGAGAAGCTGTGGCTGCCCCATCCCTGGGAGTGTCCAAGGCCAGGTTGGAGCCACCTGGGACGGTGGGAGGTGTCCCTGCCCAGGGCAGGGGTGGCACTGGATGGGCTTTAAGGTCCCAAACCATTCTATAATTCTGTGATTCATCACTGGAATTCCTGCATCCTACCCAGCACAAATCATTGTAAGATATTCCTAGAAATATTTTCTTTCCTGTAGGAATTTTCCAGGCTCATTCTGGGTGTTGGCCCCTGGGACCTACATGTTGTTTACAGTCACTTTCTTTGATTGCTTTTTGGTAAAGGAAGTTAAAGAAATGACTGTTTCTTGATATCTGAAGCAGAGTGCAGATCTCAACTCCTGATTACAGTCTGGACATGCTGAATACTTGATTAATAGGCACTGTAAGCATTCATAAGGAATTTGAGGCATCTGGTTTGAATAAATATCACAAGGGAATAAAGATATCTGAATTCAGCCTAATTTTCATCATCCTTGAAATACAGTCTTGAATATGGAACCTGGCAACTGTGGGGATTGATCTTTGGTACAAATAATGAAATTAATGAGTTTTGCTAACGATGGCAAAGAATTCAGGATTTCCCCAGACTTCCCTATATAATGGGATAGTAAAAAAACCAGGAAATTTACTTATAAGAATTAATTCTTATGAATCACTGGTGGTGTGTGGGCTCACCTCTGCAGTTCAGCCCCCCCAGTTCACACCGGTTTGAACACGTGCATCCCACACTCCTGCTACTATTTCACTGCACTGGGGCAAAATAAAAATGCAAATAACAATTTGAAGTGATCAATGTGTTCTGCTGGCTGCTGCCTTCATTGCTGCTCGTTTCTCTTGGGGTCTGGATGCCTTGAACACAGGCCAGGCTTCCTGTGCAGTTGGAACTTTAGATCAGGACATCATCCATAGTTTAAGATTCTGCACCTGGCAAAACCCAGCTTGGTGTCTGTGATGACAGGGCCTGTTTCTTTCCATCAAATACAAGTTTTCCTGTTGAATGTTAAGAATTAGACCAGTTCAGCTTGTAGCAAACTAGTATTTTTTTTCCCCCTGTGCTGGGGCAGTGAATCCTCAGCATCCCCAGAAATGAGCCCAGCACCGAGGCTGGATCTTAATCTCAGTGAAGGAAATCTTCCACTTCCCATTCCTGGAGAGGAAGCAGTTTCTTGTATCATTCCCACCTCAAACCTGATGATTTTCTGAAAGGGGAAGAGCTTCTTGCTACTAATTATTCCTGCCTGACTTCACTCTCTTCCACAAGCACAGCATCCCTAACAAGGATTCTGTTTGCTTCTAGGATCAATCAGACCACTGATTTGCTTTGCCTTTTCTAAGGTACAGCCAAAAAACTGAGGATGTAGTTCTTCAAAAGTTCTGCTTTTGGTTTGAGATCGCTTATTTCCCCCCCCCAGATAATGTTTTGTTTGCTGCTTTCCCTTGTTCTCTTTGTCTAATAATACCACAGACAGTTCGAGCTCACTTTTAATATGACACTGCAACTTCCTTTTTATGTTTGCCAGCTCCTCCTGCTTTGCCACAGCAGGTCAAGAAGAGTTTCTGCTGGCTGTAAAACTATAGTGTATCTGAAATATTCCACGGAAGAAGTTAAAGGATATAAACCCCGCTGTTTTTTTTTTCCATTGGCCTTACCGTAAAATATCATTGATAAATAAAATATCATATTTATTTGCGTTCTCACATCCCTGGCGCTGCAGCAGTGGGACAGGCACGGGATCAGCTCAGCACGCTGAGACGAAAGGTCGTGATCTAATTTCTTTGCATCACGGCACAGGAGGAATATGTGAGCAAGAATTACTCCCGGGTTTGAAAGAGCCGAGTCGGAGTTTTCACAGAGCCCCCGGCGTTTAGGAGAAGCACTTGGGGGTTCGCGCAGGATCGTTTCTTCCAAAGGAGGGGGAAAGATTAAAAAACAACACAACAAAAAATAACAACCCTGAGAGCGATGAGTGGGGATATTGTTCCTTTAATGGGTTAACTACAGTATGCGAAAACAGAGCCTTTAAAACGGCTAATTCAGTCAAGCCTCATTCAATAGATAAAAGCGCTTTAAGGACAGGTGCCAGCCCATCCGTCCCCTCTCGGCAGCTGAGGGTTTCAAAGGCCAACTCACTTGCAAATGCTGCTTTCAAGAGGTGAGAAATCCCTGCCCAGGAGAGGCGCTGCCCGGAGCGCACAAAGGGCTTCAGGATGGCGGCGAGAAGGGGCATTTCTGGGTTTGGGTATTAACCATCCCTGGGCTCACACTGGCCACCCCCGGTCATTCACCGAGCGGGGCAGCAGCGCTCCTCAGCTCCCATTTCTTTGTCCCAGGCTCCCAGAGAAAAGAAATCTCCCGCGTGGGGCTGGAAATGCAATTTTTGGAGAAGCCGTATAACTGGCCAGGCTTGTTTAAAGCCGAGAGAGTTTATTGACTTTCCTGCTTTGCTGTTCAGTTGTACTTGAGTGACTTCATTAAAAAGGAGGGCAGTTCCTTAATCATACAATCCAAGCCATGGTGTCATTTGCAGCTTCCTGTTCTATTCTTACTCAGCGAGCTGAACGCCAATTCTTTAAACTTCTGGTTTCATCTAAACCAAAATCTTCTTAAAGCTGCGAGATTTCCTTCCNTTTTTTTTTTTTTTTTGAAGTGATCACGTTGGAAAACGATTCCTTCTGGTTTGCTGTAAATGCATTTCTGGCCTGGTTGATGCCAGACGGGCCAGATTGTGTCTCCACAGCCTTGGCAGGAGCTGGTTACCTTTGTTCTGTGGTTGTAATACAGTAACACCCAGAGGCCCGCGATGAATCCCTGCAAAAAGCAGGCATTGTGTTCCCAGCCTTCGGAAGGAGCTGGGCCTCGAAGTGTAGGAGGCAATTAATGAATAAAACAAGGGGAAGAGCAGCAGAGAGAGTTTTAAGATGCTGATTCTGCCGTGGAACAGATGCTGGTGCCTCCCAGCAGAGATGGTATTTAAGAAGGAGCTCAGGGTACAGTGATGTAACATCTTGGCTGGATGCTTTTTTATTTTTTAATCAGAGAAGTTGATGAATACATCAATATTATTATTATATTAATATTACACGGGCATGGCCACACCAGGAATTGGGGGTTGGTATCTGGCCCTTTCACACGGGGACATGCAAAGCTGTGATGCTGCTTTTCAGGCACAACCTTCAGTGCAAACTCTCTTTTAAGGAATTGATTTTCTGAGGAGAATTAATGGACTTCAGTTTTCTATACATTTGTCTCCTACATATTCATTTATCCTCCTATGCTGCCAACATAACCCCAGACAGGATTCTGATCCCACCCCACAATAAAACCCCAGTTTTCCCCCCCATCCAACTGCAAAACAGCTCTTTCTGTGCCTGTGCTTTTGCCCCCTGGCTGGGCAGGGATGTGCTGATTAAGTTACCTGGTGCTTAAATAACGCTGGAATTGCACTTGCCTTCCCCTCGGTTTGGGTGCTCTCCCCTCTGCCAAGTCATACATTTTGCATAAAACCCCCGCAAGGGATTAATCATCCCCGTGATGAATGAATCGAGAAATTAATTAAAGAAATTTCAGCAGCTCTGAATTATCGATTAGGGGGAGGAGGGTGTTGAACAGTTTGGTTCCATGAGCTCCCTTCCTCAGGTGCCCCTCAAGGATAACAACACAGAGGCGTTTTGGGAGAGGAAAATCCAACTTCTGATCACGTGTAAGGTAAGACTTCTTTAAGAGCAGAAAATGCATCTATAGTTTCTTAGTAATAACTTACAGAATGATATAATTTAACGAATACAAGTGGAGCTATATAACGATATGCCGAAATACGAATATTTTTGGAACAGGGAGGCAGAAACGTGATTCTAAACTGTCTGATTTTGTGACTGAACATCCCACCACGTGCTCGGCTGTGATGCTGCCTCTGAACACCTGAGAGGAGCAGAATTGTTAAAACCATCATTTCCATCCTGTCCTGTGTTCTACAACTGCTTTCCACGTGCTGCTTTATTTTTAGGAGATAATTGTCCTGTAAATGGTCGCACTTCGCATCTTCCTCAGCATCACTCTGGGTTGCTTTTCTGTTTGCCCTGGCAATTAAAAAGTTGCCTGCAATTATCGCACTTTTAAGGTGGCTTGGCAACAAACGATGCTCAAGTCATGTGAAGACAACTTTATCTTCTTAGAAACACTGTAAATATGGTTTTACAAAGTTCAGGGCGCACATGGGCTGTGAGAGTCCAGGACGGCCTCATTTTTATTGAAGTCATTTTTCTGCGAGCTTGAAAAAAAAAAATCCCAGCAAACACTTTTTCTTTAAAAATCGAAATATCATTGCTTGTTTTGTAGGTGTTTAAATGTTGTCGAAAATACCCGTAAATAGAAGGAGGAGGAGGGAGGGAGGGGGGGGGTCTATTTGTAAGATGAGAAAAGGAACCACTGCCTATTGTTTGACCTGAACAGCTCCCTGATTGACTGGGAGAAGGAATATCTCCATGGGAACAGATGAATGTCTGGTTTTCATGTGGTGAAATCCCCAATCGAGCTCACAGTGGCTTCACTAACGTGGCGCTCTAAATTAGTTGTTTGCATGCTGTTCCTTACCTTTGGCTAAACTAAATAAGAATCTTCCTTCCAAAGTTACAGCTCCCGAGCCATAATAATGAACTCAGAAAATGCAGAACAAATAATTTGAATTAACAGGTTTGTTTCTTCGTGCTGTTGTTGGTTTGAGGGTTTTTTAAAAATTATTTATTTTGGTTTTTAAGTAAAGCAGGCAAAATAATTAAATGAGATTAAGCGTTTAGCACGGACCAGTCTTTTCACCGTGTTCCCTCTCGCAGATTTGGGGGACAGGGAGGTGTTGTCATTCCTCCTCACCACACAAGAATGCTGGTTAGTTTGGGGGAATTTGGAGAACTCCCGAATCCATTGTGTCCGTGGGTTCACTCCAGCCCTTCACAACGGCCAGTTCTCCCTCCTAACAGGAGGCAAATATCAGTTGACTTCAATCCTGCTCCATCTAAAAATAATTTAAATATATCAGAGGTAACAAAAGAGCCTCAGTTAACGTGACAATAGAAAAAAGAAAATCGCAATCCAGGTTGGATGAAGAAGTGATTCCTGAATATTAAAACCCCAGTGGTCTTATCTGGACCAGCTGCTTATAATGTCTGTGAGGAATGTGGCACATCAAGTGTGTGAACACTGCAGCTATTGTATCCTAACAGGCTGATTGAACCCTGGATAATTGGCATGTAACCTTCTCTATTAATAGTGCAGACAGATATGTGAATTAGCTGAATGCCTCAGACATATGCCATGCATTAACCAAAAGGGCTTACAATTCTCATAACAACTTGGCTAACTATTACACCAGTAATTATTCTTTAGAGCTTGATAATATTAGAGAAAAATCAATAAATAATTTGTAGTCTCCGGCCAGATTATGAATAATCAGTTGCACTGTAACACAATCGCCAAGGGTTGGGTTGGAAGGAAGATTCAGGACTGATAGTGTTGGCACTTTGATGTTTTTAAAGGGGTCAGAGTGTGATTCTCTGTCTTTGTTTAGCTCTTGTAACTCGAAGGAATCGATAGGCATGTGGAACATCTAGAGTAATTCCAGGATTGCTGTTCTTTCTGTTGTACAGGAGAGGTACAGTCAGGGGCCATTGTCTTTGGGAAGACAATGGATTATTTTCCTTGGTAAAATATGATATAAAAGGGTGCATCTGGTGCTGCTTAAATAAGGTTTATTTCATTACATTGTCTTACTGTTCTGAACTTCACATCCTTCCATTTCAGTTGTTCGTCTCACTTTTTACTTTTTAATTAGGTTGTTCTTTTGCTGAAGTGATTGAGTGGCTGATTCAGCTCTGAGTGATCTTGAAAGAATGCAGCATTACAACACTTTAAAGGCAGAGAAATATCAACTATGGGCAGAGAATATTTAAATCTGAGAGCCCCTAGAGCTGCACAACCTGTCAGAGAGTGTGTTTGGAGGAACAAGATGCTCTGAGAGAACTATGGGGATTTTTGTTATTTGAGAACCTTTCACAAAGAACTTTTCCTTAGAAAACCCTTTTACAATTTAGTGGGAAATAACCAGATAGTTTAGGGTAGAAATTCAGGTTTAGATGTTCCAACATTTCCAATTGTGCTGCCGTTTTGCAAATGCTTTAGTCATTTAAATGCTGCTCATACTAATCCATGTCGAGTCAAGTTGGAATCAAATAAACACAGACATGAAAAGTATTTTAAAGAGCTACAGATGCTACACAAATAGACACACTTTCATTTCTGAGGTAGTTTTATTTACATTTTCCATATCCCACAGAGGCTGAGCTCAAAACAAGGTGTTTAGAAGGTGTGGTGGTTTTAAGGCCAGAATTCAAAAAGCTTCCCAATAAAACAGGAGCCCCTAATCCCATTTTATTCTTTGCCATTAATCTCCCTTCATGCAGAAGCTCAAATGTCTTTATTGCCCTTGTCTGATTGGCCCCTGCACGTGAACTGCCCATCACCAGCTTGCAAAGGTACCACTTCCTTCCACCTGCTGCACCTCTTCTCTAGTTACCTGCCCTCTCCCTTGGGATCCTGCTGGAATCAATTCCAGAGGGGCTTTCCAGCCATGATACAGATCAGACCACGGCTCATTTTTCAGGTTTAAGGTGAACTTCCTTCTCTCAGGGTCCCAAAGCACTAAACCCCTGCACTGTCACTAAACCCCTGCACTGTCCCAGCTCCTGCAGTGCTGGAGGAACCCCTGGCTGAGGAATGTGATTTGCACCAGGCAGTGGCCAGTGGTCCCGATCCACATCGTGTCCAGACAAGCTGGAAACCAGATCCTGGGGCTGAACTCAGCTGGTTTGGTCTTGCTGGTGCCGGTCCAAGGTGTCTGTGAGGAAACTGAGGCAGCATAAACCCCGTACAACCCCCTTGGCAGCAGTGCCATAAAACAAGGAGCCGGTGTGGGAAGGGCTGAAATCTGCCCTTTGTGTGAATTTTGCAGCTTTTCATCCTCCTTTCCTGTGCTCCCAGTGGAATGATTTGGGAAGAGTCGGGTTTGGATTGGTGTCTGCACTGAGCCCTGGCCCTGCCAGGATGGAGGAGGCTCCATTTCCCATCCAACAGGACTCCCCAAATCCACACAGGGGAAATCCTGCTGCCTTGGGGGCTCTGGGGACACAGGAGAACGAAGCAAAAGGAGCCCAAGCTACTGCACCCTTTCCTCTCACAAACTCAGGCCATGCCCAGTTTGTGGAGGTGACTTTACAGGGTTTGAATCTCTGCCCAACAGAGATTCTCTGGTTGTAGCCCCAATATATGATTCCAATTCAGTGGATTGCCTGGATCTGCTCAAAAGGCATTTCATTCTGATTTGTTGGGAAGTCAGAATGATTTGGTACAGTCCTTCACAAGCTCTTGTGACCATAATAATAATTTCTATAAAGATTTTTTTCCTCTGTATCCTGGCAGATTTTGGGGGAGTGCATGTCTAAGAAGACTTTAAATTGTGCTTTCTTGAACTGAAATAGGTATTTTTTTATTTGATACCTATTTATACTTTCATATGTCTAAACTGTGTCATCCACAGAATGTATATAAACTTACTGTGTGAGAAACATATACTAAAAAGTACATTCCTTTCTGTCCTGCCTATACTGGGTACATTTTAACTGCCTCTGTGTACACAAAATATATAACTGCCTAAGCCTGGATTTATGCCTTTCTCTGGGAAGATGTAGGAAGATGCTTCAGAAGTTCAATTTGTCAGGTTTCATATTTTCCTCCTGGCACAGTCAGCAGCCAGGAAAACACCAAGAGAAACTGGGAGATAGATGGCCTTAACTGGGATCAATACAAAAAGCTTCAGGAGCTTAGGAAAGAAACCACTTTGAAGTAAAATGCACAATTGGATTTCACAAGCCATCATTGCTGTTTGTCACTTTGGGGAGGGGAGAGGAAGACCCCTGTGCTGGATTTCAAGTGTTCACAGAGGAACAGGACTTGAATGAGCTGAGTTCTGAGCAGGCTTTAAAGATCACACTGACTGTGAGCAAATTACTTCAAAGTCCCCTTGCTTAAGGGAAAAAAAAACAACAACCAAACCTAAGAAACAAGAAATACCTGAGAAATAAGAAATAAGCTGGTTGGTGCTGTGTGTCCCCAGTGCTGGGCAGTGTCAGAAGGATGCACTGAACTGAGAATTCCTGTATTTCAGAGCTCCAGCTTCCCTGAGGGTTTGAGCAGGACACCTGAGGCTCTCACACCTCCCTGGGAGCATCCACCTGCCCTTGGGATGCTCATGGATAAACGGGCATGGATGTGCCCTGCCTGATGGCCAGGGGTGGAAATCAAAACTGTGGGTCAGGTTTGTCTGGGGGAGAGTCTGGGTTAGGACTCAGTGACCCAAAAGTTGTCTGTGTCCTCTTTCAGCCCCACCAACATCAATGATTTCCACGTTGCATCTCGGTTTTGGCTCCCCTGCTGTCACAATTCTGAGCTGATCAGATTTATTGGGTCTATTTTCATTGGATTATTAAATCAAAGTGTCATTTGGGGCTGTGAGTGACTGGTAAATGTTGACTTCTAGTGGAAGATGTCCCTGCCCATGGTGAAAGAGTTGGAAGGAGGTTGTCTTTAGGGTCCTTTCCAACCCAAACCATTCTGGGATTCCATGACTTCTGAGACAAGAAGCCTTTACTTCTAAAACGAGGGAAGGTTTACTTTGGTTTAATTTGGGAGGGCTGGGTTTGCCAGGCTGGGTTAATCTGATGGGACTCTTCAATTTGAAACTGATGGAATTTTCTTGTCTGGAGGGTGAGGAATTGCTTGACTGAGGGTCTTGCAAAGCACAGACCTGCTCAGAGGAAAGTTTTTGCCATTTATCCATAAAGAAGGGAAATATGTTTCTGTTTTGGCCCTTAATGCCCACCCACCATCACATTTTTCTCTCCTGCTCCTGAGAAGGATTAGGTGAGGGCAACAGGAATCTGTCTTTGATTTAGAGTCCTTAGCCTTGGTTTTCTCTCTCTTCAAAGTACTGAGCCATAATTTTCAGCTTTTCTAAATCCTGAGAACACCTAACCTCGGGGGAAACAAGTCCAAATTGGGTAAAAGTTAAAACAAACTTTGGCTGTATCTCCAATTTATTTATTTGTTTCACGTATTCTACCTTTGGTTCACACTCCTGGGGAAGTTTTGCTTCGTTTCACTTGGCAGCAGCTTTGTGCACTGCCTTGTTTTAAGGAGCAGAAGTGTGTGGGCCTGTGGCTTGAGAAAAAATGGAACTGATGCTACTGAAACTGCCTGCTTGGGTTATCCCAGGTGGAAAGAATTATTAATGCAAATTTGGCTTCTGCATTTAATCCAGATGGCCACTGCAATAAGCCACAGTGCTCAGCAAATGTTTCAATTTCAGGTTGACAGAGAAAAAAAGCCCGAGCTGAGGCTCTGTCCCAGTTCAGTTAAAAAGATGGGGAGGTACTGGTGACAAAATGCTTGCACTGCACAGGGGAACTTTGTGAATTCACCAGAGGATGGGCTAAAACTTCTGTGCCAGGTGAGATCTGAGGGCACCAGAATAACCCACGGTTTTGTGGCTCAGGCTCCTGCTCAGGATGGGTTCTGAGGCTCCAATTTGGATTCTTCCTGGTTGGAACAAAGCTCAGAAGCAGGCAGGGGGCTGGACCCACAGGACAAGTCAGTGCTGTGTGTAGAGTGGCAGCATCCAGTTAGTTCTGTGGACAGGAGCTACTTCATATCCAATTTCCTCCTAAATATGAGGAGCCATAACAATGAGGGATAATCAAGACCCTGTCTTTGTAATTCAGATTCAAAATCAGGAGGGAGAGCAGGAATTCTTCCTATCAGCTTCTTAGAGTAGAAATCCCAATGTTAATGGAGATTAAGAAAGGTATTGATTTGTCACAGGCCATAAGGTTTCCTGTGTGCCTGACTTTCCTTAATTCCCCTGGGTTTGACAACATTGACTTAATCTATTTAAGGACCCATGATGAAGGATAAAACATCACCATCTGCTAATGCAAACATTTGTAGCTTACAAAAAACCCATCAATTTAAGAGAGTGGAGTAGAGAATAAAATCTTCACAGACCTGTTTAACATGGTGCAAGAAAAAAATCATTCAGAGTTCTTTTAAAGCTGACACAAGAGTAGCTGAAGAAGGAGATGAAGGGTAGAGAGCATCCCCTTGGTTACAGATGTTGGTTTATGACGAAATGATAGAATTTGGAAAGCAACAGGATGTCAAAATCTGTGTTTTGGTTAAGAAGTCTTTGCCAGTGGGTATTGTTGGAGTCTGTGTTCCCTGTTCAGTCCCAGACAGACAGACAGGGGCTGTACCCACCTTTCCTCACAGACACTGAGTCACAGCTTGTCTTCCCCCACAGAGCAAGTCCCAGTAGCAGCATTTTGTACAGCGACAAGAAGGTGAATCATTAGACAGCCTGGTTTCATCAGAGATAAGATTCTCAGACTTTTGGTTTTGTCTGCTGCATTTCCAAAATGCACATTTTGGAGGTATTTTTGTAACAGCTGCCCCCACAGCTCCCAATAAATAAGGGATTCTCTCAGCCTCTGTCGGTACCAACCTCATGGTTGGTCAACATCTGCAAGCACTTGAGGATAAGCTCCTGCAGCCAAAATTAGTACAGATGCACCTTTTCCAAGCCCCATCTCAGCTGATATTTTGAGCAAAGGCTCTGCCTTGGCTCAAACTGGACACTCCAAGCATGGACAGATGTCCTTCCAGCTGTGGGGAAATGCTGGCCCATCACAGCCACCCCTCTGAGCTGGTGCTGCTGAGCTACCTGAGCTACCTGTGCCTTGCTCAGGTACTTGAGGTACCTGTGCCTTCCTCTCCCAGGCCTTGCTGGGAGTGGGGACCTGAGTTCTCTTATAGAAAATTAAGATTAAGATATTCTAAGAACATGGGCAACCCTTCCCCTGCACTTTGGGGGGGGGGGGGGGGGGAACAACTTCATTGGTGTTTCCATATCTACAAACCTGAGGATTTGGTAATGGGCAAGTCCATGGAAAGAAATAAATGTGGGAGTTGAGCACATGTGGGAATGCTTCCTTTGGGTAAATCTTGAGGAAAGCCCTGGAAATGGGATTTAGAAAGTCAAACAACAGAAATCATTTCGGATTGGGAAGGGTTGGCAGCTGGAGTGATGTGGGGCTGGGAGGGAGTGTTTGTCACCCAGGGGAGGAAGGGGGCTCCCCTCAAATGGTTTTTTAATGAGTCCAGTTTGAAATGATGTGAGCCCTTTAACATGCACAGCCAAGGCTGTTGGAACTGTGAGCAGAAAGGACGAGCAGATTTTGCTGAAATTTAGGAGCACGGTCTGGAATTTCATAGGTGGAGAGAAAAGGCTGCTTGGCTTTGAAGTTTTCTGCTTTATATGCTAAACAGTGCTGCTGAGGGATTTACTGCAATTTCACATTCAGGGGGTGGGGAAAAAGGAAAGCCATGACTTTTTGTGGAGTGCCATGAGGAATTATTGACAGACAGGGATACGAGTTCCACTTGCTTGCAAATTTGCTTTCAAACACAACAAGTTAACACAAGCAAGGGCTTGTAACAGTGCAATGCAACATTTAGGAAAGACCTGCCACATCTGGCAAGCTGGAAACATTACCTGGTTTTCCACAAGGTTTAGGGAAGGCTGTGCCATTGAAGGGAAGGCAGAGGCAGCATAAACATATTTTTTTATTTTAATAGCAATGCTCATTGTACCACAGTCTCCCCCTGGCATTAGAAAAGCTCTTTTACCCTATCTTTCCAGTGAATGTTTAAGATTCCTGGAATATTTTGTTTCCACTAGAACATTTAAGCAGCCTCATTCTGCACCAGTGGCAGGGACACATCCCCAGCAATAAATTCATATTCATGGGGTGAATTGAACTGGAGCATATGTGGAGTTCCAAGACCAAACCCCTTCGTAACAAAGCAATTCCTCCTAAGAAGTGACCTCCTGAATTGTGTTCTGAACAACTTGGGTTGCAGATTATATCTTCCCATGAGTCAGGAATAAATGCCAGCCTGGATGTGGGAATACTGAAACACGTTGTACAGTCTCGTGTCAGCATGTGCAGATCTAAGTGTGGTTAAAAAAGAAAAGCAAAAAGCAATGATATGAAGCCATGAGCAAAAGAATTCAATAGAGGGTTTGTTTTAATGCCTCTGAAAGGAAACTGTCTCCTCTAGGAGAACACTTCTTCCTCGATAGCATGTCATTAGTTGTTTCTTTACGTGCTCTGGAAAGATATTTCTTTGAATCTTTATGTGTGGAAAGAGGCAGAGAAGGGTGGAGGATAAAAGAGTCTGCTAAATATAGCAGGAGTATCTGAATGCACAAACACAGCACGTACTTGTCTGCAAAATGGGTAACAAAGGGAAACATGCCTTAGCACATCAAAATATTGCTTTTTGTTAGCATGGATTCGTGGTGTGTGATGACATTTCTATTGGGAAGGAAATTCTTCCTCCTTCTCTGGCAACAACCAATAGGACAAACCTCAGCCACTTAATTCCCCAAAGTGGAATTTGCTCCCTTACAGTCCTGCTTCACCCAACCCTTCTGTGCCTTTGTTTCCTGGCTATCAGTTATTCTCCCTGAATTCTCAGGCATATGATTAAGTAATTTCTATGTTTTTAAAGCACTTGGGTATCTCACAAAAATGATTGCATAGAAGTGCATTTAGATGAGCACACCTTCACAAACCCAGATCAGGGCAGGCACAATTAAACTCTTTTTTATGTCCCACCATGTAAATCTTCCTGTAGAGCTTGAAGTTTAACTTTCAAAGCTCAGCTGAGTTTATTCAACTGATTACTATCTAATCCACCCACCTATCATCCCACACTCCCTCAAAAAAATGCTTAAATCCTGCCCAGAGTGATATTTTTATTTTTAAACTTGAATGTCTAAGCATTCCTCACAGATGTGAGAAAACTTGAGGCTTAATCGTTCCAGCAAACCCAGGCTGGCATTAGACAGGACACAGTCTTTCACAAAAATGTAGATTTTCCTGAATAAATTGGCTGCTCTCTCCATATTTGAATACCTGGCAGTCCTGCAGCTGCAAATATGTAAGTTTTAGTTGTTTATTACAGTGGGAAACAGGAGTCTCTCCCCTCTCTTTCCCTCTCCAGCTGTTGCAGCACTTTGGGTCATTTCCCAGCTTCCCAAAATCAAAGCAGGAGCTTCACCCACAGGAGAGCTCCTTGGCTTGGACAATTGCTGGTGGATTAAAATATAGAAGATAATAAATTTCTTTTATTTAAAATGTCTGCTCCAGCTTGTTGGAGCACCCCTCTTACCAAAAATCAGACTGTCCTGGCAGTGGAGGGAAGGGCTGGCATATTCCTGCTGGGAGTCACAGTAGGATCTCTTGGATCCTCCAGAGCTGTTCTGTAGGAAACCTTTTATTGCACTGAACTGTTTAATTCCCTGGGCTGGTGTAAACAAGTAGAACTTGTTGGGACTCTGTGAAGCCATGAATATTTATGTCTGCAGAGTATCTCCTCCATTATTTTTTAATCTAGCTGCATTAATAATTTTAATTAACCATCAGTACTTGGCACTGTACAGCAAATCTGACCAATTCTGCAGCTCAGGGCTCCTGAGCACCCCAAAACCTCCGGGGGTCTGTGCTCTGTGAGAGCCAAAGACTTGTGGGGTATTAGGGTGAGGAAGGAATGATTCCCAAGACTGACCCAGGAATTCCTCAGGGCAATGATGGGTGAAAAACCCTCCTGACAAAGCTCCTGAGACAAAACACCCATTTTTGTGTCAGTGCAGCTGTTTGGTCACACTCTCCATCCCTGGGTCCATGGAAGTCTGATCCATTTTATATGGAAAAAGCTGATTTGGGGAGAGGGAAACTTCTCCCCAGTGATCAATACTTTGTAATTTGTACCAGCACTGGGTTATCCCTGGGTTCAGACACTGCACTCAGGGCTCTATCAGGAGATTAATCACATCTGATTATAAACAATTTTAGGATCAGTTGCAATAAACCTAATTAATTAATAAACCCAGTGTTTCATAAACAAAAAGACCTCCTTGAACTCAACCTACCCCTCTTAGGATGGTGCTGAGCACCTCTGGTGACACAGGGAAGAGCCTCTAAACGCTGAAGTCTGGGAAAATCAGGCCTGCCAGGAGTTAATTAGGGAGGATTAACAGCCCTATATGAAAAATAACAGATGTGACTGAACAGTAAGTTTGCAAGCAGAGCTATGACCAATCAATAGAAAGCTGTGTTTAGCAGGAGATTATGCACCAAACATGGCAGGAAGATTAAAAAAAAAGCAAAATTCTTCCTCCTTGAAAACATATTTGAAACGCTGGCAGTATGCAAAACATGCAATTATGAGCACAGCACACAACTGCTGGGGCAACTTCTCACTCTTCTTATCCAGGGGGATGTTTTTAAATCTTGGCTTATTTTCATCGTTTATTTTCACTCAAACTAGAACAAAGTGAAGCACAGGTAATAGAAGTGCCTTAAATAGTTCCTCTGTTGGCAAAGCATAATTTCAACTCATTTTTAAAGCCATATACTGGAATGACTAATCTAAGCTGGAAAGGATGGGAAAAAATAAACATCAGGATAAGCAGATATGATATCAGGAGCTGGCTGTGCTTGAAATTTCTCCTGATTATTGCTGCTAATGCTCAAGACAGACAGGAACTGCAAATAAATAAATAGGTCCTGTTAATATTTGCTGAAATTCTTGAACACATTCCCTCTGGCTCTGCTTGTGTCCCATCTCTCTGTTGCTTTCTGTGTGGCTGAGTTAAAGAACAAATGTTTGGAGAAGAAGTTTAAAGTTTCTAAAACTGGCACCAATTAGTATTTGTGTCAGAAATTTGTGCACTACAGCCCCAGCCCAGAGTTGCTGCTCAGAATATCAGGTAAAACACCAGAGCCAAGGGCTGGTTGGATGGGAATAAACCTATTCCAAATATCCTGGAATTTTTGTGGGGTTTTAATCCTCCCCCAAAGTCTTGAAAACTCAATGAAATCAGTCCCTGTGGATTTTGATGCACTTTGGATGAGGCTCCCAGGCAGCAAATAGGTTTGATGTGATTTTGCTCCAGTGCTGCAAACTCAAGGATTCAAAATTTTTAAGTCAGACCTTGCAGAATTGGGGTGAATTTTTTCAAAAATATCAGTTTTGGATCTTTTAAAGTTGTCTTTTTATATCTTGAACCTACACAGTCACATTTTCCAGCTGCCCTGCTTTGTTGGTGATTTAGTGACACAACTGCCAACTGTATTTCAAATATCAAATGCTGCAGATTATGATCATTTGGCAAAAATCTGACTTTTTTGATGTTTTCCCAAACACTTGAGTAAATCCTGTTGAACCAGCAAATCAAAACATTGCAGGAAAACTTGACTCCAAATGGACACTTTGCCAAGAAACAAAGAGTTCAATATGAATTGATGTTTATCCTTGAGGATATTCTTTGTGCTGCAGCTGGGAGGTGTGATGTGAAAGCTCCTAAAGAAGTGCCCAGATATATGTGCAGGCTGGAGAATTTACTTGAGTTTTGCTATTTATTTGAGGTACTTTATANTACATATATATACAAATAAATGTATATATTTATATATATAGATGCACACTTATTCTATATATTTTATTATACATTTATATATTATTATATAGTAAAATATTGTATATTATATATTTATATTATTTTATATATCTATATTAATTTATACACAAGAAACCAGATCCAGTGGGAATAACTGGAACTTGGAATAGCCTCCAGCACATCCTTGCTGAGTCAGGAGAACCAATTAAACATCCTTCCAGTCGAGTAGATGCATCTTCTGTGTCATCCTGAAGGTCATAAATCTCCTGATGAGGCTGATTCCTGCTCCTGATAAACCAGGCTCTGGTTTTAGGTACATCCCAAAGGGCCAAATCCTGCCTGGTGGGAATAAGCCTTGTTGTTACAAGGAACCCAAATTCTGTGACTGGAAAACAAACACACCAGCCATTAAGTTGTTCATCTATTTGTTAAAAACATTAATGAAATGTTTTCCTGGGGAGCAGGAAAAAACAAAGCAAGCAAACCAAAGCCACACCACAATTTCCCTGAGTTCCAGAGCTATTCTGGCCTTTGATTTACGAGTTTTAGCAGGTTCTGGAACAATGTCAGAAGGAAAAGTTGCTGTTACGGCATAAGAATACTGAAGTCTACTGAAGTTCTATTTCAGAGGGTTTAATGTGTTATTTTGTGGCTTTACAACATCAATGGGCTGCATTATTTGCAATTTGCAGCCTCACAAAACCATAAAAAGCAGTGTGCTTACACTGTGCAATTAAAAAAACATTTCCACAAATAAATCTAAGCAGATTGGACATAATAGAAAAATCTGTTTGTTTGACTAGAAGAATTTGAGCAGAAACTGGGCACAGTTTCAAAGAAAATGCAGAATATCTTGGGGGTTGCAGGGCTGCAAAGGTGCAGTTGATTCACTCAGTGGTGATGAAATCAGAGCAGATTGGCAGGATGGAATCAGCATTCCCCCTTCTTCTCTTTACTGCTCTTATCTTCTGTACAAGTGGATAAGGGAAAAAATAAAGCCAGAACACAAGTAATTCCAAGGTCCAAATGCTCTCGCTTGCCTGGGTTAATAGAAAAGGAAATGAAGAAAAAAATAAGTAGAAAGGTCTCCCAGAAATTTTCTGATGAATTTCGTTTCTGTATCAGAATATAAAATGCTATTGAACTCTGAGCTGCATGGAGGTAAATACCAGTCACCAAGCAACTAACTTAGGAAAAAAGAATGAGTGTTAGGAGGAAAACAAGGATATTAGGAATGCAAAAGCAGAGTTTTGGTTGTTCCAGGGGGAAAAAAAAAATCACTTCAAAACAAATTCCAAAACAAACAACACTTTTCACTTAGAAAATCCAAACCAACACATCAGCATTCTAGTAATTCCTGCCCTTGACTGTTTGCCTCTTAAACAGCACATATTTCAGGAGGAAATATCTCACTAGACAAATAAAAGGCATCCAAGAACCTTTGTTTTCCTCTGAAATGCAAGGCCAATAACTTATCTCTTATTAACAAGTTCATTTTTGTTTCCCCAAGGTGCTCTTTTTTATTATTTTTTTTTCCTTGTGTGTGCTCGTGGCAAAATTGTTTGGAACAAAAAGAAAGCAGCTTCCCCTCCCGTTGTTCTGCTGTCTTTGCAGGCATTTCTTTTCCCGGAGACAAAGCTGGGTCTCCTCTGTGGTGGGTGTTGTGTGGAGTGAAACAGCCCAACCTCCCTGGGAATGGCCAGGCTGGGATCTTTGGAACTTGTCATGACCAAAATAGCCCCCCAAAAAAATAGAGCCAGCTTGTCAAATTAGGAATTACAAGAGGTCAGCAAATTTGGGAAGGACCACAAGTGGAGGAGAGAGAGAGAACTAATTATGACTTTTGGGGGAGGGAGGGAGGGGGGACCTCGCTGGAAACCCGGAGCTGCTTTTGGTCCCAGCTCAGTGGGGCACTTGGGATGAGCCTCCACTAATCTGGGTGCCAAAGATGGAGCCTTAATGTGCCTAAAACCAGCTGGCCAGCATCCCAGCACGGCACAGGTTACTCCTGCCAGATGCAGAGACTCTCTGAGCTGGGTTTGGCCCCCAGATCCTGAGCTGGGTTTGGTCCCTAAATCCTGAGCTGGGTTTGGCCCCCAGATCCTGAGCTGGGTTTGGCCCCCGGTCCCTGGGNGTTTGGTCCCTAAATCCTGAGCTGGGTTTGGCCCCCAGATTCTGAGCTGGGTTTGGCCCCCAGATCCTGAGCTGGGTTTGGTTCCTAAATCCTGAGCTGGGTTTGGCCCCCAGATCCTGTGCCCTTCTCTGACTTTCTTGGGTTTTTCAACCCTACCTGTCCCTGTGACATCAAAAGGCAACTGCTGCCCAAGTCCAGCTGTGAGACATCTCTGGAAAGGGAACTCAGTCCGTTTTGGAGAAGTTTGGCACCAAAGTACAATAATTTGGCCTCAGTTGTCACCAGGCATAGGAGTTTCCTTGAGTTTGGCACAGGGATAACTAAAATTCACACCCAGACTTGAGCAGTAAGTCCAGAAGAGGTTTTGTTTTGTGCCAAAGTCTAATATTTTGGAGATGGAATTGCAGGAAGCAGCAGAGAGTCCAGGGCATTCCAGGAGGCTGCAGGGAGAGCAGGAAGCTCAAAGTCCTGTGCTCTGCTCTTCCCTCAGTGACTCAGTTTGCTTGTCCTGGACAATACAGATAATAATCCTGCTGACCAGCAGCAGCTCTGGCAGCGTCAGCAGGAGCAGCTCCATCCTGGCAGGGCTGGGGAAGCTGCAGGAGATGCTCTCCCTCCACCTGCCCATTTTATAAATTCCTGGATTGTTAGCTGTTCATCACAGTCCTGTGATTCAGAGTAAAAAATTTATGTTCCTAAAAAGCATAAAAATAATTCTGCATTTGTTATTTCTTAGGGAAGTTAAAAACTAAAATTAACATTTTCATGCAGCCTAAGAGTTTCAAAACAAAAGGATAATTGTATTTTCCAAGAACATTATGATTCCTAGGCCAGCTGGGGGGGTGAGGGTAAAGACTGTCCTGACTTGTGAACACTTGGGAATGGCATTCCCAGTTGTTTGGTCTAATACAGCCCCAGCACAATAAACCATAGGGCAGGGGGGTATTGAGCCCTCTGCACAGAGCAGGGCTGTTCTTCCTCTTGCCTTTGCTCATATGCAGATGCAGAATCCAAATCACCAGCTCAAAGTTAACTATTTATTCAAATCAGATTCAACCGACTAATTGTTCCCAAGCTTCTCCCTTCACTATTCATTATTTGGGGACGTACAATCGGTCCCACAGAACCCAGGTCAGATGACATGGCTTTTTTTGGAGGGGTCTGGATAATTAGAGTGTGAAAGTATAAACAGTAAATAGCAAATTTACTTGGAAACAGCCACTTATAGACACAACCACCCCCTCCCATCCCCATATCTCTGCTCATAAAACCTCATTCATGCCAGTGCTCCCAAATGCAACGGGGCCCAATGAGTGTAAAAAGCAAATGTGCTTTGCAAATGTTTGCAAATGCAGCCCTGTGGACTCTGTGAGCAGTGCCCAGGGCCGGGGAGGTGACACATCTCTCACCCTGTTTGCAGCAGGACACAAGTCAACCCTAATAAAAGTGGCATCTTTGAAGTATTACAGTAGCATATTTTCACCTACATTTTCAATCCTGCAGTTCAAATCTGTCCCAGCCTTATGTTGTCTGACAAGGGAGTTAAAAGTCCAACATTCAGATTTGTTAATTTTTAACCTGGGTATGTAAAAATGTTCTGATTTTTTTTAAAAATGAAGGCATAAAATTAGCAAATTCCTACCCCCCCACACTTCTACACTTGAATGTAAAAACACACAGTTAAGCAGCACTCAAACAATAACTAAACTAGATAACCTATTTGGGTTTAATCCAGCCTGAACAAAGGCAGCGGTTCAAGTTGAAACTGAAAGCCAATATTTAATATATGAGCTCCTAAAGGCAGCGTTTGGTGTAACTTTAACAGAATCACCAAAGTTTAACAGTTGAGGGGGGTTGTGAATTTTAACCTTCTGTGTATTGCCAACAGAAAGGAAACATTTTCAAACAGCAGCTGAGGAAGCTTAACAAATTAAATTACACGAGTGTGTCTCATCTGGGAAGAAGGAAGTCCTGCCGCAGATACATATGTTTTATACAACAGAGCTGTTTACTTGATTTGTAAACCCTTCAAAACACTGTCCAAAGTTCAGCCTTTGTTCAAGGTAAGAATGTAATTGCACTGCCCTGAGATGCAGTGTAAGTAATAAAGCTGGGATTCACTGGAGGAAGACAATTTGGAATTAAGAAAAAGCAATTTAAACAGTTCTAATGCCTTTCCTCCCTCCCCTCCTTCTTAATGACTCTCGTCCCCTTAAGAAATGTTTGAAGGAAGCCAAAAAGCACGAGTGAGTCTGTTTGAAGGTCATGTGTTTCACTGCTCTGCTTCCCTCAATATGCCTTTGATAATCCCAGGAGTACACGCCGTTGTTCTACATTTTCATCCAAGTTTCATTTTTAGGGAAGACCCAGCAATGTCCAAGCTCTGCACACAACCTTTGAGATGTTTAAAATTGTTAATCAGACTCTTCTTGGGGCTTTCAAAAGCAAAGGCTCCCTGTGGAAGTTCAATGGAGATTTATTTGCAAGCACAGAGTGTACTTAGAGAGAAATAAAATTAGGGAAATAGGAAGGCATGTTGAATATAGGCACTGCTTCTGCAAAGATAAATGATTTAGTAATGAATAGATTCTTCAGGCCATAAAAAATCCATTTATTTTCTTTTGAATTTCAGCTAGAGGTCTTGCACTTTCCTACTCAGTTATAATCAGTTAAAATTAAAATACAGGGGATGAAACCAGTGCACAGGCAGAGCAGGCAACAACCACAATGTATAATAATAAATACAAGTTAAATTAGCAAAGAGGCAGCATTTCCACAGAAAGGTGCTTGTTTATTGAAGGTGGAAGGAGGATGTGATGTAAAACACACCCTGCTTTCCCAAATATCTGCCTCCTAACTCCAGGCTGCCCCATCTGAGTCAACTCATTAAAACCAAGAATCCACTTGACCTCTTCTGTAATTGTGGAAATGAAGCAGAAATATGATTAGTCCAATAACTCCAAGGGTTGCTCCATATCCAGTTTGCCTTATCAAGGAACCTGACCCTGCAGGAGCTGGTTCTCCTGTGGTTTATCTGCTTGGGAAGAGCAAAGGTGGCACCCCTCTGGCTGGGGAGCACCAGGGCTCCCCTCATCCCTCTTTTCCAGGGGGGATGGGTATCTCAGAAAGGGAGGCATGTCCAGCTGTCCAGGATGGGGATGTCTGACCACGGGGTGCTCACAGCTCAGTCCTGGGGCCACAAAACCCAACTCAGCTCAGGCAGGCAAGGTGGCCCTGCTGAGCCTGAGACAGTCCTGCACTGAAAATCTGCTAAACTGCTGCTGCAGCTCCATTTCCCCTTCCCCCTTTCATGTCTGTGGTTCCCAAGGTCTGGCTGAGAGAGACATTTATATTTTTTTCTATTTAAATATGAACTGGAAGTAGGGTCAGAGTTGCCACTGTTGGGTCCATGGGGACTTGTGCTGTAGAAAAGGTCCCTCTGAGGTCAATAGAGATATTTGCATGATTAAGGGTTTGCTGAAACAAGGGAGATTGGAGAAATGTGTGGGTTTTGTGTCACCTGTAGCCTTCATGTTCAGCTGTAAATGTGTCAGGAGCTGGGTGCCTGTGCTGAAATTAGCTGGCTGTCTACATGAGGTGGGAGCCAGTTCTGCAACAGCTCCATTCCCCAAACTGCTGCTGTCTCCCCTGGATAGGAACAGGTAACACACAGTGGCTTCCAGGTCCAGTCACACCTCACCACCTCTGTCTGCTCCAATGGCTGGATTTGCACTTTTTGATTTATCATTAGAAAATAAGATTTTTCCTTAAAACCTCCTTCTGAACACCAGGATGGGCCAGGAATTAAGAGGCACTGAGAATTCCTGGTGGCTGTGGTCAAGCACAGGGCTGGATCTGCCAGGCCAGATCTTCCTTCTTCTGGGAAGTCAAAAAGAAGGGACTTTTTGCCAGATTTACAATTCCAGTGGTTCCTGACAGTTCAATTTGAAATTTGAGCAATTCAATTGCCAGGGTGAGAAAACTGGGGCTGTTCAGTCTGGGAAGAGAAGGTTGTGTGGAGATCTCAGAGCACCTTCCAGGATCTGAAGGGGCTCCAGGGAAGCTGGAAAGGGACTGGTCATCAGGAATGGGAGTGATAGGCCAAGGGGGGAGAGGAAATTTAGGTGAGAAATATGGGAGAAATTCCTCCCTGTGAGGGTGGGCAGTCCCTGGCACAGGGTGCCCAGAGAAGCTGTGGCTGCCCCATCCCTGGGAGTGTCCAAGGCCAGGTTGGAGCCCCCTGGGACAGTGGGAGGTGTCCCTGCCCATGGCAGGGGTGGGACTGGATGGACTTCGAGGTCTCTTCAACTCAAATCATTCTCTGTGAATTCAAGCAAAAAGAAGATGGTGTTTGACCATCAGAGTATTTTCTAACTTAATGCCTTTAACTGTTCTGAACAGCACTGTGGTGTTCTGAAATCATGCAGGTTTTAGCATTTTAATCTGTGCAGATTAATAACTGGGAAATTCTGTATCTCCCTCCCTGGGACACTGAAATCTCTGGATCCCATTTCTCTAATGAGAATCCACATAGTTCAGAAATTAGAATAGAAACAGAAGGGAACAGACATCAGGTTGAATAAGCACCAAGTAAAATCTTTAGTGCTGATTTTATGCCACTGAATCCCCACCCAGACAGTGTTGGGCACATCTGGGAGGCAGAGCCATCCTGCCTGTTTATTACAGCTGGGCTTGGAAAACACAGTCAAGCCAAAAGCATCTCGAGGTTTGATCCTTCCTTATTATCTCTTAATTTGAGCCATGGAATTTCTGTATATCCTGAAGCCCAGGAATTTTAATCTAACAGTTTACATGTTTAAAGACAAGACCTTTTGGTTACACACTGTAGCTGCTCAGTCCACGACTATAAATCTCACTGCTAAAGACTGAAACTCCAGAAGGCAGGAGGAGTGATGCAAACAGAAGGTCCTGTTCTGACTCAGTCACTCACCAACTTGTGCTACATTTTTATTGCAGGTCAAAAGTCGACAGAGTATGCAAATTATATTAAAAAAAAAAGGTTCTTGTTTTGGAAAAATACACCATTTTAGTATTTATAATTATACACTAAGGGGCTTTTATGCTCAGCCTCATTTATCTTGGATTTTTGCATAATTTGAACTGTAAGTGGCAATATATGTAGAGCTCATTTATTCAAATTATACAGGGTTAGTGTTTTCCCTCTCTTGAACATGGTGTGTATTTTGGGATCAGTGCCAGATTCAAGGAGAGGGGAGGAGTATAACAAGAAGAGACTGGGAAAAGACTACAGAGATAGTTGTTCCACTCATAAAATGGCTTCCAAACCATCATGAAAAATAAGATGTGTGAGTTAAATCCTCTTCCCTTTGTAAGACAAATATATTCCCTGCAGATCCCAATAAATCCACCTGACATTTGCAGTATTATTCATGCCATTGAAGGTGTACAGAAAATTGCTGTTCTCACCTGTGTAATTTAATAGGAGGCAGCTTTTCTGTGTCCTCAGACACCAAATCTTCCCTTTTCACTTGCCATTCTGCAAAATGACACATGTCAAATATATTAACTTCAGAGCTGACTTTCCTTGGCTGTGTGCATGGCGTTACAGATCTGACTGTGAGGATTACTCACTGGGCATCCTGTTGTAAATAATGTTGTGAATAGATATTATCATCCATCCCAGTCCAGGCAAAACGTGTTTGCAGTGGTTATCCAGTAAATGAAGTGGTTTGTATTCAGTTTTGCACTACACTAATGAACACTTAACATGTTGCAAATTAAAGGTATGAAATTCCTGCTGAACTGAAACCCCCAGTGCAGAACAGGACAGTGTTGGTCCTTAAAGGCTTTAAGAGACTTGATTATTCCCCAGCATGACAATTGTAGCTGGTACTGACACTGTTCTGTCCCCTCATGCCCAAAATGGGATATTCCCAACCTTCCTGCAGGTTACCTGGGAGGGCTTTTGCACAAATATGTCTTTGTTGAGCAAGCTGAGATGAGAACGAGTGTTGCCTGCTCTGGGATCTCCCAGCTCAGCCTGGGGCAGGCTCCCCACTCCCAAATCCAAACTAGGTGCAGGACCTTAATGATCTATCCCTAAAAAATTAATTTGCCATATTCTCCACTGGTAGAAATCACCACTGCCCCATTGGGTGCAGCTCCATTTTATGCCAACACGAGGATCTCCTTTGAAAGCCCATCCCATCCGCCAAGGAAAGGACTGGTGCCTGTGGGGCACAGCACAGATTTCACACATTGAGTGGGTGTTGTGAGCCTAAACTTCCCAAATGTGCTTCTTAAGCTTCTGTGAGCTGGACATTTCAGCATCATCCCTCCCTTCCTCAGCCCACGTCCCTGCAGCTCCTGGTTGCACCAGTGGTGCCTGTGGCTCCCCAAGGGGCTGCACTGGACCCCAACCCAGCTGTGGCTCAGCCCAGAGAGCCCTGTCCCCCCCCCCCAGGCTTCCCTGGGCTGTCCTGTCTCCCACCCCTTCCCAGACCCCTGGCTTTATTATAGTCCTGCTCCCATTCCCTGCTCCGAGCTGGGGACTGAATTCTCCTTGAAGTACAAAGTGTAATTGTCACTCCTGTGGTTTTTTATGCAAAACAGTAGTTTCCAAACTTTCAGCTTGTGATTCCTGTTCCAGAATCATTTCCTTCTGCACTTCCAGGTCGTGAACCCAGCTGGGTCACAGGCTCATCTTTGGGAACTGCTGATTTAACACATCCCTGTAACTCCATTGCCAAGCTCCAGCGAAGTGCTCTGATTAGCAGCATTTATTTTTCCTTTCCAATAATGCATTTGTTATGGAAACAACTGAAATTGAACTTCCATTCCTTAAGAAACAAAGATCCAGAGTTCCTTTTGCAGAGAGATGGCCTCAAGGGATGAGTAATGGGGAAAAAGAAAAGGTACAAAAAAAAGCAGCCATCCACTTTTTAAGACCTCAAACACAATTAGTGCTGTAGAGAAAATCTTTTAACAGCCCTTGCTGTGCTTAGTCCATCTCCATGATGGGCCATGTTTTTGTCACCCCCCCAAAAAAAATCCGTGGAAAAATCCCATTGGAAAGTTGCTTTAGCGCTGTTGAAGAGCAAGTGCTGGATCCATACGTGTGCTGGTTTGAACCATCCTCTCTCCATGGCCTGAAAAGGAGCATCACTGCTTCCACATGTCCAATATGAACTCCCAGTGATACTCTTCCCAAATGCTAATGCACAGCTGTGGAGTTTGGATATTCCAGAGCTGACTCATTCTGCAACACAGCAGATCGAGGAGCTGAAGTGGAGGAGGGGCAGTGCAAAAGAGCTCTTTCAGGAATTAAAAGAACTCCTAACCCCCGAAGTATTACTATTCCATTACAGTATTTCTTTCATTGAAAAGTTTGGGTTTTAATGACCCCTAATTGATTTTTTTTTGGCTTTGCTTTGTTTCAACATAAAATCCATGTCACTCTGGCACAGCCTGCCAGTCTTTTGTCTGATGTTACAAACAAATCCAGGCAAACATTAAGATTCATAAGGGGGATGGGGGGGAAGCACAGCTTCTTAAAGCCACATCAAGTATGTTAGAGACAAAACATTTAATTTAAATGGTAGAAACTAACACAAACCAGCTTCAAACTTAGTAAGCAGAGTTAGCTAAATAGAAACACATGTTCTTTTGACATTTGTTTTCATGACAATTAGAAGCAGCTAGTTTGCAGCTAACATTCTTGTTCATCCCTTTGAGGCTTTGGCTCGTACATTAGTGGGGAATTACTGCAGAACAGGTGCTGAGTGGAACAGGGAACCTCCTCCTGTGGAGAGCAAAGGAGCCAAGTCTGGCTCAGGCACGTCCATGACCATGGACCCGATGAGTCAAGCAAATGAGGAACATACAATGCTTTCATTTTTATGCAGCTTTGACCTCAGTGTGTGTTTTGTTCTCATGTGTTTTGCATGCTCTGATCACCCTGATCACATGCATGTGGCTCATTCACTTGCAGAGCGTAGAGTTTCTTCCCCCCCTGTGAAGACAAAGCCCTGTGACAGCCTGCAGAGACAAGAACAGGTTTTGGAGTGTCATTAGCTCCTTGGGTTTGGTTGCAACAGTTTTAATGTCAGCCCAGAGCCACTGAGGGGATTAAATTGTCAATAGGCTCTTCCTACCTTTTTTTTTTTACCTTAGCCAAGAAGTGAATCTTCACTTTGGTGAAGTCAGTGAAAGCTTTCAGCCTGATTTCAACAGGCACAAGGTCACAGATGCAGGAGAGGGACAGCTGAGGCTGCAGAAGGGCAGATGGGTCTGACGTGTCCTGCCAACAGCAGGGAGGTGCTGGGGGGTAAGGAGGTACAGAACTGTCAGGCTTCTGCTCTGGGATGATGTCAAACAAAAAAAAACAACCCAGAATTTCCCCAAAGCTCTTCAGCAACATGAGCAACCCTGAGATTTGTTACTCCAGGAGCACAGGACCACGGTTTGACCAAGGCTTCTTTCACAAATAAAGGCGGAGCTGGACTGAGGAGATGAGGGGAGAGCTGTGAGTAAGTTGGGTTGTGATTCCTGGGTTGCAAAAACACGTAGGAATGACTCTGCCAGCAGGAACATCACCACACTCACACCCCAACCCTTCTGGGCTGACCTACAACTGTTTTCCCTGCTGAGCATCCCATTCCTTCCCACTGCCTTCAGCAGCTCCAAGCCTTATCCATGCTGGAGTCAGCCCTGAGAGGAATGACTTGGGAAGGATCTGACAGAGAGAGGAACGAGCAGGTTCTGTCCCAGAGCATATGGAGCAGGGGGGTGTCACTGGGAACATGAATAGGAACTGCACCAGCACCTCTGAATCCAAGTTTTAGAAGAGCTACTCGAAGTAGTAACTTCCACAGGGATTTGTCCTAATAGGTGAGATTGTCAAGAAATCAAGTGACTTGTAGTTGTCAGGTAATTACTAATAATTTTCCTTTTGTTTGTTTGAACTGGTTTACCACACTACTGAAAGACAGGAGCAATCTTAAAAGACTTGTTAATGAGTTAGGAAATGCAGAAACACCACACCCTGTACTGATTTCAGTCATACAATGGATCTGTATGTGATGAAGAACACAGATGGTGTCACATAACAAACCCTTTATGGATCTGGGCTGCATTAAATGGATATAGATGTGAGCTTGGCCTTCAGGAAAGACCAACAAAAAGCTTGGCTTATTATCCAGAAATCTAAAAAATATCATTCCATAGGACTGAACTACAGTGCCATAAATTGAGGACACTGATGTGTAATAAGATGGAGAGAGACTATTTCCAAGAGCTTGCAGTGACAGGATAGTGGATTCAAACTGACAGAGAGGAGGTTTAGATGGGATTTTAGGAAAACATTCTTCCCTGGGAGGGTGGGGAGGCCCTGGCACAGGGTGCCCAGAGAAGCTGTGGCTGCCCCATCCCTGGGAGTGTCCAAGGGCAGGTTGGAGCCCCCTGGGACAGTGGGAGGTGTCCCTGCCCAGGGCAGGGGGTGGGATGAGATGGAATTTAAGGTCCCTTCCCACCCAAACCATTCCATATGCAATACAAACATGGTTTCAGGGGCAGTGAAGGTTCTCCAGTTCAGTCTGTACCAGGACTGCAGCAACCACTCACCCTCTGACCTGACCCACTCTCACCTTCCTAAAACGCTTTTGGTTTTATTCTTCTTTGTTGATTCTCACTTCTGCACAATAATGCTTGTACATTATACATGTTATATATTTAAATCCAGGAGTACTCTCTCACTTCCAGGACAGGAAAGGAGCATGGCACATGCTCTCTGGGGAGGGTTTGCCCCTCTCACTGTCACAGTGCAAGGCAGGATATTTCCCTGTCATACAGACTTGCTCTGAGGTGTGGCAGGAAGCACAAGTGCTTCAGTGGGTGCCACCTTCCCAACTTCAAGGAACTGCATGTGGCTCCTGGGGACAGAATGCTGCCATTGGAACACAGAGGTGATCCCACCAGTTTTTGCCACAGCAGGGTGTTCATAGCACAGTCAAATTATTTTGCTTTGAGGACCAATCAGATCTGGTTCAGTCCCACTCAGAGGAGCAGAGAAACGTCCCTTAATCCCAGTTTGCTAAACCAAAATGTTTCATAGCAGCTGAGTGGATGTAGATCTAAACACTGTTATTATCATGCTGTTAAATTCTGCCTTTTATCTGATTATCCCAAATAGTTTATCAACACTGAATATTGCCCTCACAACACTGAATGATGCATCTTGTAAATAAGTGAGATAATACAAAAGAATAGAAGGAGCTTTTCAACAACTCTGTGCTTTTTAAGCTGTAATAAACTGTGTATCACAGGGTGCAAAAACACTGCAGAAATGCCTCTTCTCTGCCAGTGCCTCTTCTTTGTGCAGATGATTTTGATTTAATGTCACTTATTTCTGAAGTCTATTAAACCAATTGTCTTAATCTCCCTTATTCTGCCGTGCAGCAGCAGCATTAATAAAAATCCCTCTCTAAACACAGACCAGCTGGAGGGAGCACCACAGGAACTGGGAAGGGTGACCCAGATGTGCAGCATTACCCATATTCTTTTCAGGAGAGATAAACATTTTGTCTGGTCCCTCTCAGGAATTCCTTGTCCTGGTGTCCTGCCCTCCCCTGCCCAGCCAGCAGCTGCACTAAATCAGCCTCTTTCCATCAGGACTCCCCAGCCCACGAGGAAGGGGAAATTTCTCTTCCCCTCCCCTTTTCTCTGTGCTCAGCCAGAGGTGATAATCCCCACGGAATGCAGCATTTAGCACTTGTCAGGTATATGGTAATTGCTACATTCCCAGGGGATTAAATCCGTGGAATCTAATTACAGTGGAGGGAAACCTCCCTATAAGAGAGGAGCTTTGCTGTATAAGAGAAGTGAAAGTCCATGGCAGGATAACAGGGAGCTGAGGGCAGGGCACACTTGTATCATGGAATCCTGGAATGGTTTGGGTTGGAAGAGAACTTTAAGCTCATCCCATCCCACCCCTGCCCTGGGCAGGGACACCTCCCACTGTCCCAGGGGGCTCCAACCTGCCCTTGGACAATCCCAGGGATGGGGCAGCCACAGCTTCTCTGGGCACCCTGTGCCAGGGCCTGCCCACCAGGAATTCCTTCCTAACAACCCATCTAAACCTCCTCTCTGTCAGCTTGAAACCATCAGGGTATGAAAGACCCTGTAAATCAGGGCTTTGTCTTAAGGCCACAGAAAAGCTTGGGATATGAAGGACAAAGCTCTTTCTCCCTGGTCAGGAATACAGGACCAGGCAGGCAGGAGTGGGATGAGGTGGAGAGGCAGCAGCAGGAGGGGCTTCAGACAAGTTTTCTGGAGCGGAGTGCCCACCTCCCACATCCTCAGGCTCCAGCTGGTGTGAGGTCACCTCCCGGCTCCCCTGGAAGGCTGTGCCAGGTGGTCCTAAGGGCTACAAAATTCTCTCTTTCTCCTTAACTACCCCTGTCCTGACTGTTCTTACCTGCACTACTCCTCACAACTGCATTGTGCTTAACTAAACTCCAGTTCAGGGCTAAATCCTCCTGGACGCCTTTGCTCCTTTTGCATTCGGGGGGGGACAGCAATTTAGTTTCAAACCTTTTATGGATGAAATCCCAACCCCACTGAAGTCACCTGGGACTGTACAATTGACTCCTGGGCCTTGATCACACCCGATGGCAGAATTAAATCAGATGGCAGAATGCATCCACAAATATACCCCCCTGTCACAGGTCCATAAAAACTGTTATTATGGATAATCTAAACCAGCCTCAGTTGCTACTGCTCTGTCCCCTAAAAGCATTTCTGTTCCCTTTGGTTTGACGTCAGCAGAGTGTGTTGCAGAGGGGGGAAGAAAATTCACTGCAGAGGGGGAAAAAGAATATTCAGAAATATGTAATACGAATATGCTGATCTATAGATGATACCAGATGAAAACGAAGGAGACAGGAAGAGGTTTGTTTATAAGAGGAAAGATCTCTCACACACAAAGTGAAGTGTGTTATGTCAAGATACCGAGTGAGATTCTTGCTCTTTTTTATTTAGATCAGAAAAGAACAGAACTGCAAACCCAGCTGTACAAGGTATTTTTTTCTTTGCATTAATTTTCCAGTGGATAGTTATATTTGAAGAGTGAAAATAAAAATGTGTATAACACCTTGATATGTGAAATGAAAGCCCTCTGCAGTTGTGTGTGTGCCTGTGCTAAGGAAAGGGCTCTGGCTTTGATTACACGAGCTCATCTTCGGAAAACATGAGTTTGAAGGGGATGAGTTTCTCCTCTGCTCAAATCTACACCTGCAGCCTCTGTAACTGCCAAAACACACGTGGAAAGGCTTGAAAATGTTGCTGCATTATTTGTAGCACACTACCAAGGCTGTGTTGCCAGACAACGGTGTTAGAAATAGTCACGGGACTGACTTTACAAAGCTTTAGGTTTTAAAAATACCACTTCACTTTATTTGTTTGTTTTTGAGACTTTATGTATTATCAGTTCATATTTTCAGGCTTTTATTTTCATTCACAAAGACTAAGACAAACAAAGAATTGACTCCAAGAGAGTACTTACAGTTCTCATGGAAACACATGAGAACATTTCTGCCTCCCAGAACTGAATCTTAAAAAAAAACCCAACACAAAACAATATTATGAGGCTTAGTGACATTCCTGGGGTTGACACACTACACAAACATCACTTCTGTCGTCTTTGAATTATTATTTATAAAATAAAGAGATGTACAAAGAGTTCTGCAGTGAAAATATACGTGAAATAACTGCATAAAATAGTTAAGATTCCATACAGCAAAACTTGGGCTGAGAATTAGGAGCCCTGGCTCCATTCCTGGCTCAGCCACTGGATCTTCATGGGATTTGATTTTACCAGTTCTTTGCATCTTCAGTTCCTGCATCTGTGAAGTTGGATTGTAACATTTAGGGAATGAATCCTCTGAAATTATTGGGTGGAGATCATATACCTGCGTGGAGTGTTAATCTCTATTATTAATGTTATGACTAAGAAACATGAATAATTTGAATTTGGAAACATAACTGGGCAGTCTGTGTATGGTCCATTACAGGCATTTCTCAGCAAAGAAATTATTTCTAACTATGCCACTGATCTATTATCTCATTTGGGCTAAATTATATCTGATGCTTGATAGTTTGATCAAAAATAAATAGGAGATATTATTTCCTCCTGTCCCTTCTGGAAATGTTGAGTGTTTCAGTCTCAGCTAAACATTAGTACCAAGAAAACATCCATATGAGAAATGGACAGAGAAAATAATTCTTTATTCACTTACTCATAAATTACTGACCCTGGCATACCTATCAGCTAAACAGCAATTATTTTGCATAACACAAATGATATTGAAATATTTTATGTTGCTCCATCCACTTTCTGCAATTTTCTTTGCTTTTTCTTCACATAAAAATCTTTTTGATTTTCTGCATATACTGGTGTGTATTTAGAAGAACATTTTGAGAAGCAGCAGTGTCCTTTTGTGGTTTCTTTTTTAATGTTTTATCTTTTGTATTTTCCTGTGCTCACTCTCTATTACAGAGAACAGTAACTTTAGACAAGAAGATGTGTGGAAAACAAAGATGCTCTTTCAAACACAGGCAGAAAAACAAGAGAGTGTTACAACCCCATCTCCATTAGTCCACAGCTGACAAATTACATTGCAGTCACCTAGAGTTTCCTCTGCTATTGCACTAAATTTTTGCATGTTATTTATGAGCTGTTGCATTCGACTCCAGAAGTGGCTGCAATGAAAAATTCACTGTAACACTTTTGAAAAACTCATTAAGTTGGCTCACGTTTAATTTAATCTTTGCTCGGGGTTTGACTGAGTGTAAAAAACCAAGGAGGAGCTGAAGAGCTTTTTTTATGTCTTCATGAACCTGCACATTTTTTTTTACTGCTTCAAATTTATTATGAGGAATTTTAATATTTAGTAACTTCATTAATATCTTCATTCATTTTGGGGTTTTTTTCCAGCATCTGTACATCTATTAAAAGTAGTGGAGATGAAACAAAAAAGGGCACAACACCTTCTGAGAAATGATCACATGACCTTTCAGAAAACTTCTGTCCAAGCATCCTCTTTTCTTAGTTAACTCCTGAGCCATTTGGTTTGTGTTTCAGCTTGTTTTTCCCTTAATCTGAGTCATTACATTCATGCAACAATAGCAGCAGAGCCTATGAGGGGAAAATTCCTGCCTGTGAATCCAACCCAGATCGATTTTGATTATAAATCGTCACCTATTGATGAAATTGGTGCATTAATTTAGTGGCTCCAGGTGTAGGAGTCTCTGTAGCTGGAAGGCACAGTGTGAATCTCCAGGAGATGATCCAAGAATACACTGGGATTCCACCTTGCCCTGCAGAGCTGCTTTTTCCAGGTCAAAGCTGAGAGTGTTCAGGGCATCTTAGGGGACATTTCCTCCTTGCTCTATTTTTAGAGGAAGAAGAACTGTATTTCTTAGGGTTGTGATGTGTTAATAAGTACTAGATCATTTTTTCCCCTCCTTTCTTCCCAGAGGATGAGCATTAACTGAAGCAGAAATCTAATATCTGATTACAGGTAGCTGGAAAGTGTGACCCAGAATTGTGAGTCCTATCTCACACGGGGAGGGAGGGAGGGAGGGATGTGAGTCCTACCTCACATTCCCTCACTGGGAATAGGGAGTAAATTTCTGATTAATACTGGAAACACATAGAGATGACATTCCCAACTGCCTGCACACATAACATGAATTCACCACTAGGAAATGAGCGGTTTGCCATTGAGTTCAGGGTTGCTGTGAATTCAGAAGGTAAAATACAGAAACCTTGGTGTATTCTCTCATTTCCATTAAAAATATGAAGGCACATCCTGTCGGGAACATCTTCAGAACTGGGCAGTTCAGGTTTGCAATGCAAGATGTGCTTTATCTTTGTGGGGCTGTGAGATGAGTGATCATCACCTGCTTAAACCTTGAAGCCAAGCACTGGCACACATTCCCACGTTCTTTGTCCAGCAGTTTCTCTGGAGTTTTAAATGCGGAGCAAAGAGAGGCACGTGGACAAGCCAAGGGCAGGTCCTGTGGGTCTCATCCTGCATTGACAGTGGTCCTGGGGGGTTGTGCCAGGTTCAAAAACTCCCAAATGTTCCCTCAGAGCCGCAGGAATGCAGCTGATGGGAGCTCTGCATCCCCAGGATTATCTGCCTTTTAAAGGGAAAACTCCACTGGTGAGCAAGAAATTATTGCAGGCGCTGAATGAACTTTGCTGGTGGTGAGAGCAGTGACTGGGATGGAGACTGGCGGTATTTTTAGAAGCACCAAATTGATGCCACGGTGACGCTGCATTTCTGGGGGGTTATGTTGCTTTCCTGAAGAGCTCACCAACTTCTTCATCTCATCAGGGCAGACTCCGACAACCATTTAGAAAATGAGAACAAAGGAGACACTATTGCCAAATCATTCCACACTCTTGCCAAACTGTGGGACTTCTATTTTTTTCTTTCAGTTTTTTTTTCGTTGTTGCTAGAAACTGTATTTGAGAAGAGTTTTCGATTTAAATGGAGTGGAGGAGGCAGGAGGCAAGAGGGAAGAATTGTTTTATTTGTCAAATTTGACAGTGTTCATGTAATGAAAGAAAACAACACATTGCTGGACACTGGTTATAAACCCCATATTTTAGTGAATTAATTTGCTGCCCTATAACAATTGTGAGGCTAAAAAAATTTAATAGATTTTTTCCCCCCTAAAAAAATGCCCCACAGCTATTCTTCCATTCTTTCTCATCACTCTTGTCTAAGTGCTTTGCTAGGAATACATTATCTCCATTTGCAGACTGCAAACTTGTATTTCTGATGATAAATCTGCTGAGACATTGGCTCAGTTCTGAGCACAATGCATGGGGAGCTGGACAATATTTCATGTACTGCTTTCTATCTAAATTCAGACAATATGATCCTTATTTTCCTAATATAGAAAATGTTTCACAAACGTTCAGAATGTACCTGAAATGAAGACCATGGAAACAGTGAGGCTGAAAGCAGAGACAAAAAAAAAATATGTGTACACTGAGCTTTAGGTATATATGGAGCTTAATTATTTTTTTAAACAGTATCTTAATGACATTATAATTTAATGTCATCATTAAAAAAAAATTGATATTTTTAACTTCTTTATTCGCTTCTGGATGCAATAATATTGTCCCAACAATTCTCAGGCAGAGCAGTGGGGACTCGCAGCTGGAATTCTCCTCGCTGAGGTGTCCTGCTCCCGAGCAGGTACAGCACTTAATTAGTCCCCCAGTGTGAAGTTTGCAATCAGGTGTCGAAGCAGTTTCAGTTACAGTGTTGTGGTGAATCATTTCCTTCTGATGCTTGTGGTGATCAATCATGTGGGGCCCTCTTCTAGATTTTCACACCGGCTTTAAGACAAAAGACGTTCACAAAGAAAAACAAAATATTATCCATCTGGGTACCCAGCGTGTATCTGCCTCGCTTTGATTATTTTCAAACCACGAGGTTACACAAACATTCTCCTTTTTCAGATTTACATATTAGTCTGAAACAGGCTTTATAAGGAAATGGCCTAGAAAAAAAATCAGAGTCTAAACCAAAAAAAAAAAAAAAAAAAGAAAAAACCCACATAATTTTGAAACGCTGCTTTGTTTTGTTGTTGATTTTTGATTTAACTGCTGAAATTCTTTCTGAGCATTCCATATCTAACCAATCTAACACTCAGGAACATATCCTGCTTTTCCAGGGGCAGCTTTTAAACTGCATAACACATTTAAAAAAATAAATCTGAATACTTTCCTTTTTTTTTTTCCCCCAAGAAATAAACTGCCATACAGGCCTGGACTTGTGTGACCGGGCACCTTTCACTGTATGAAGAATTTTCACCTGCAGGTATTTGGGTGGATTGCTTTGGATTCAGGAATGTTCCCCTGTTGGAGTGGAAAGTTGGTCACGAACTAAAATGTGGTGTTGGGGAGGGTGGGATTGGAGCACGAGGGGAAGGGATTTCTTGTTGTAGGAGCACAAAAATATGTGCAAAGAACGTGGTCACCCAGGGCAATTAGAGCAGCCAAAGCCCGTGTTTAATAGAGAAAATAATTGTGTGATGATGGAGACCTTGGGCTCTCACAGGTTTCAGAGGGAATTAAGGATGGTTGAGGTGGCGAAACCAACAGTATTTGCATAAAAATGCTCATGGGAAAAGGAGAACATCAGCTGGATAATAATATTCCACACCTATTTCAAGCTTTTTAGCTGATGGAGGATGGGGTTTGCTAGAAAGGTAAGAAACACGCACTTCCAAACCTACACTTTTTTCCCCTTTACCTGACGGTAATGGATTTATGGAAAGCAATTTTTAACTTTCCCCCATTGTTTCCAGATCTGTACCCTGGGGTCTGGGGAGATTATTAACTGGGAGGATTGCTGCCTTTCCATTGCTACTTATAATTATCAAACGGTTAAATGAATAAAGAATAAGGAACGTGACCTTGTCACCCTGACTCATGAGGGATTGTCAAGTGAGGTATCCCAGCAGGTCACACACTCAAGTCTTCATTTGGTTTTCCATCTTACCACGAACTAAAGACGCAAATGCTGTTCTCCCAAAGATCTGCACGTTGAGACATTTAAGACAACCAAGCTGGTGCCTTGAAATCCACGTGTTGGGGAAGGCAGAGCGAAGGAAAAGCGGAGTCGAGCCCGTTGACTTCAATGGAGCTTTTCCCAGGAAGGAAGGATTGCAGGATCGGATTCCTGGGAGATACAAAGGGAGTTTACAGAAAGTGCTGGGGGTGGGGGAGCCCTTAATGAAGATATAATTAAAGTTGCAGAACGATCACCTCTGATGAAAGCGTCGAGCTCCGCCAAGGAAACGTGGAGGTCTCCGCTGTGTCCCCGTTTGATTCCCAACAATGAGGATCCTTCCCGAATCCATGGCCGGGGGATGGGAGCATTTGCCTTTGGGGAAGAGATGGGGGATATCGCTCAGGGATAGCACAGAACAGCGATTAAGTGGAGGCACCGGGATGCTATTGCCCCTGCTACAGGATTTTGGGGAGCTGGAATTTGGGCTGTCCAGGTCAATAAAGAAATTTGTCAGCGTTTTTTGCCAGCTTGCCACGCTGGGAAATAATACAGGTTACTCAAGAATTGTCACCTTTGATTTACAAAGCTAATTACATGTAGGTGGGTTGATTTCTCTCGAATCATTTAGCAAATTAAAAGGTAGAGGGGAAGAAAATTCTACAAGTGAGGTAGAGAAATACACAGGACATCTGAATTCTTCTCAGCTTTTGGAGACATCTGCCCTCAATTCCTTTTAACACCAGGCTTTAGGGCTGCTTACCCCTTGTCTATTGACAATATATGCAAAGGAATGAATTCCTAGAATCTAAAATGCTGATGTTTCATTAAACAGCTTTAACTCAGCATTTTAGATTCTAGGAATTCATTGCAATTTAAGTCTTGGGGTAACAGCTATTTTCCCTACTGATTTCTTGCTTTTTCTGCACTAACTATTTTCTATTGTTTTGCACGATATTATATTCATAGTATTTGAGTTCATTTATTTTATTGTGATTCATTTCATTTGCAAACTGGCAATAAGTATCAATAAGTATTTCAGTTCAAGCCACCACCCTTAGAGCAGACTTTAGAAATATTACACTATTGTGTCCTGTTGTGTTGTAAATTAAGTGGCTCCTGCAAACTTTAGGAGCAGTTTCAGGGACTTTTTTTTAAAATCATGGATTTTTCCTGATCACCTTTGGCTTGCAAACAATGGGAGAGTCACAGACGAGGGTCTAAGATTCCATTTAATTAGGATTCCTTTGTTTTATTTTTTTAAAAATCTTGACTTAAGTTTTTCTGCCCAAACTGTGCTCTCAGCCTCTCTCAAGGAAAACAGCCTGGCTGGTACTTCCTGAATATTGTGGGATGAAAAGGGTCTGGATGGATGCAGAAACCCAGACAATGGATGGGGGGAAATGAAGCTGAGTCGTTAATGGAAATTTCTCATATTTCCCCTTGGGATTCTGCCTTGGGATGACAGGTATTGTGTCCAGAGCCATAAGTCAATATATTCCTCACAGCCAGTGGCTCCCTAATCCACTGAGCCCTTCCTTGGCTAATCTGGAGCCGATACATTTCTGTCTGGGATTTCCTGGACAGAAATAGGTGCACATGTGCTGTGTAATGGCATGTGCAATAAATGGAGGATAAACCTGATGTATCCAGGATGCACCAACCCCACTGTGTGTGAATCAGCCATGCTCAAAATGCCCAACATTTCTGAGGCAGAGCTACACACCCACCGCACAGAGACGGAAATTTGGGATGCATGAAAATTCACTGCTGCACAGAAATTCTAATTGTGCTGCCCTTTTAGCCAGGAATCCTTGATGAAAAGCAAATCCAGCCCTTGGATCTTTCTTGAACAAAGAAGAAAAGGACAAACAAAAATATTTTTTCTGTCTTGGTGAAAAAAAAAAATGGTTTTCATGCAAATCTGTAAACCCAGAGTAGCCCTTGCTAATCCCCGGGTATTGCATCTCCCCATTCTGTTTCTTCTTTGGCTAATTAGTGACAGATCCGTGGATTTGGCTCATTAGCTGTCACATGGCTGTTGTATGATATCCTTATAGGTTTGATGCACTTGGGTCAGTGCCTGTGTCCAGTTCTTGTATCTTGGGGGAAATACTGTGCCTTTCCAAGCCCCAGTTTCTCCTATAAAATGGATTTGGTGATGACTTTTGCTGTCTGTAAAGTGCTTGTACCACTGCACGCCAGTGGTTCTCTTGCTCCTGTGGCCCTCTATGACTTGTAATTAAATTGTGGATGCTTTCAGGAAGACTGGTGCCACCTCTGCAGACACTCACTCCTACACAATTCATGTTTTAAAAGCCCCACAAAACTCACATTACCTTTGACCTATTCCTGTTCCAGACATGAAAGTCGAGGACATTAACATAGTGCACGACCTCCTCTGGGCCAGCTTCAAAATGGGATATAATCAGAGCTATCTTCAAAAAAGTCTTTTTCTTCCTTTTAAAAATGATCAAGGAGAAACAAAGGCGGTTCAGATGACAAATATTTCTTACTGAGAATAATTTAAATCAATGAAAATATTTATAAACCTGAGCAGTAGGTGAGTTTAGTGAGTCTGCTGACTGGTTATTTTTATATTAAATACAAAGCTTAGTCTTACTACAAATCCATTATCATTCCCTGCGTGGCTTCTTGTTCCAAGCAGTTAACACAGTTATGAACCTGTAAAAAGGATTAGTGACTTTACTGCCCTAGAAAAGACTTCTTTCTCCCTTTATTTTTATTTCTAAAGCTGAAACAAAGGGAAGGCTGTGCTCCAGCAAGGAGATGCACTGCTCCAGGCTGACAGCTGGAGCACTGGATATAGGATGGCACTTCTTGATTTGTCAGCATGTTGCTAAGGGTAGGGAAAGGGAGAGCAGAGGAAAATGCCTATTGAGAAATTCTGGTGTCTCACTCTATCCAAAAAGGAAAACAAACCCTCTTGGCCAACGCAGAAAGGCACATCCTGCCTTTCCTTTCTTCCCTTGGCCTTTGTGCACGGGGCTAAAAAGTACCCGAGTGAGGGGCAGTGGCAAAAAGGAGCGTCCAGACCAGCCTGAGTGGAGCAGCAAAGCTCCTGGAAGGATGGGAAGGGGGATCAGCACACTGGTACGGCCTGGGGCACTGGAAACTGCAGGATGTCACTGCTTCAGAGCCTGTTCTGGGTGGCATCCAAGCAGGATGCAGAACCTCAGCTCTGCCTGGGTTCGCTGCAGGTCGGAAATGCAAAGTCCCAGCGAGTTCTTCCCATCTCTCTGAGTGCCTGTACAGGTAAAAGCAAATGAAATTGTGCTCAATTAGCTGCTTCCATGTGCAATTACCTGGTTTACATAGCCAAATTAAACTAATGACATGCCTAAAGCAGCCATCCAGCCTCACGCACATTCACAATACTCCTGGAGTTCCTAATTTCCCTTGAAAATGCGCCTTTCCGGGGTCTGTCCCCCAGCAGAACAGATCATGGAGCTGTCTAAACCCACCACATTCCCTGTGACCTTGCCATGCCTGCTGAAGGTGTTCATCTCCACCTCCACAAGGACACAGCAGCACCAGTGTCCCCGGATTTCTGTGTTAAAGGCTTTCATTCACCTCTCAGCCCGACAGAGACACAACCTCGGAGCAAACTCTGCTGCTCCTGTGGCAGCAGCAGGAAGTGGCAGCAGGAAGCATTTTTTTTTTCAGCTCAGGGTTTGTAGTGTCACCAGAAGTCCTTGATAAAGCTCTGCTTGCATCTGTTGGGCAAGGATTTTGTCAGCACCAAAAGCTGTTTTAGGAGACCTGGGAGAGAGGTTGACAATCTCACCTACTGCACCGTCCACAGCAAATATTCTGCTTTCTTAGTCACAGGAACAAGCTGTTTTCTCCCAAAGTGCTCATATAAACTTAATGATTATAAAACTATAGTATCATAAAACTCTGGGAAAACACTCTGATATTAAAAAGCCCCATATAAAAGTTTTCTCCTGTTTAACCTGCAGTGACACCATCTCGGCTGAAGAAACTCAAAGGGGGTTACATTTCAATGCTACTTGTTATTTCATGTCTGACGGTTTAATTTCTGCATTTGCTTCCCCAGAACAAGTCACCTTCCTCTTTGTCTCTTGTCAGTGGGTTAAGCCTGAAGTGTCCTCAGTGGTGTGTGTTACTGTCTTGGTTGAAAACAGGCTTTTTAACTGTATTATGTTAATTTAAAAAATCCTCTTAAAAACTTCAAAATGAAGTAAGAGCTAATTTCTTTTAAGGAGAAAAAAAAAAGTTATACAGGAAATAATGTAACAATGGCAAAAATGAAGCAAAATCTGATGATTTACTTTGAATAATATCCTGGCACAAACAGCCTGCAGGAAGATATTACTGTGTCCCACAGACAATACTTCCATTGTAGCAAAACACCAACGCTGAATTTTGAATTTCCACATGTGAGTGGAACTCTGGCTTGTTGATGGACAGATTTTGGGGGGGGGGCTGCCTTGTTCTGCAGCCCCTGCCCATCACCCCAGCATTGAACAGCAGGTTGAGAGTCCAAACTGCCCTTAAGCACTAAAAATGCTGCAGTGAACTCCCAGCTGCTGGAAATGGTTGTGGCTCCATTAAAGGCAGGGGGCTGATATTGATAAGCAGCAGCTGAAGCCTTGCTCTGGTCCCAGCCTTCATCCTCCATCCTCATCCTCCTGCACTCCAGGACTGCCTGCAGTGGAGGGAAGGCACAGCGACCAAGCAGGAGCTCAGCATTTTCCTCCACGTGGGAAATAAGAATATTATATATATATATAGTCTGGTGGGTTTGGCTGATCCCCCCTGGCTCTTGGGAGCTGTCTGTGTGTGAATATCGGCAAAAGGTCCCTGGTGAGATTGTTTGGGACGTTCTGGCAGAGTCAGCACGGCAGGATCGGTGCAGGGGCTGCCCTTTGGGCTCGGTTTGCAAAGTTTCCGAAGTTGCTTGAAAGCTTCTCAGACCTGGGAAATGTGGGGGTTTGTGTTCCCCTCCCTCTTTCAGGTAGGACAGAGGTGGGAAATGTCCATCCCCTGTTTGCCCAGCACCCACCGTGTCCTCCCACGCTTATAAGAACTTTCTTTTTGCAGGAAGAGGGAAGCAGAAAAATATAAATCAAATAAACATAAGAAACGCAAGGCCAGGGGTCAGGTTACCAGCCAGTGGTGAAAAGGGAGAATGCGTTTGGAAGTAAATGATACCTTCTTGTGGCGTTGGGAGGGGAATTCTCAATTCTCTGTGTGTGAGAACATGTGAAGCAACTCTGTCCCCCAGGTCAAGGAATTCTCGTTGCCATTAAGTGGCAGTGGAAAGCGGGGAGCTGTGGCACATACCCTGCCTTTGTCAACTGTCATGCTAATTCCTGCCTGGAAACAATTCCTCGTCTCTCTTTTAGCACCTTTCAAATGCACATTTGTGACATACCAGCTCTGCTGCATTCAGAACTCAGGTTTTTCTTCCTGCATTTCTCCTACAAGGAGGAAGTGCTGCTGAAAGTACAATAGGAAGAAACAAATAACGATAACAAAGAGCCAAGCTCAGGGAATTCTTTCTGTTAGCAGATTAGGGAGAAGAAAAAAAAATACATTGCAACCCTCCAAGAATGGTAATTCCGTGTCAGGGTTGATCAATATTAGGTTTCTATTTATAGAGTACCTTTCATTCGGAGGCTGTGTGGTGTTTATAAATTAATAAACACATGTGCAAGAATCCCATTATCCATTATTAATGTATCAGCCCTCTCCGTTTATGAGAGATAATTATTATTTTTAACACCGTGAAAGTTGGGGAAAGAATCATAAAATCATTTTTTAAAAATCCTCCTCTCTCTGCCCTATAATTCAGGGAATCAAGTGTTGTAGTAGCACGAAGCCCAGTGTGAGGACACACTCTAAGGTAAATACTTTTGTCAAAATATGGCTCAAAAAATTAACTGAACTGGTCACGTTGTTCTGGGGATTACACGTGACAGAGCCTGGGTAAACTTACATAAAAGCCTTTATCAAATAAATACTTCCTTAACTCTGACTTAATGTGCACAGATGACTTCAGACTCTCTGCTTTTTAAGGCAGATAATTTTGCTTCCTTGCCCATGGCTCAGTTCTTAAGGATCTGCTTCCTCATCACAATTACAAGGAGCAGTAACTCCTTCAAGGCAGTTTTGGACTCTGAATACACTTGGAATATGCCATAGGAAGTGAAGGAATTAACCTTCTTCAGTCCGGAAACATTATTTTGATGATAGATCCCGTTGCAAACGTTACTGGTATACCTGACATTTCGATTTCATTTGAGATCAAGACAAAGAGGAGGCAAACTTCTATAATTGAAGGCAAAATAGAAAATGACCCCAAAAGGAGAAGTGGGAAAAAGGTGACATTTGAATTACACCTACAGCACAAGTGTCGGAACTGAAACGTGGCTCTAAAACTTTGCTTTCTCTACACTAAGATCTTCCAGAGCTCACAAGTCTGCAAAACCAGAGTTTTTCAACTTACTTTGTTACAAGCAGGCGCTGAGCTCAGCAGGAGAGTGAGGACAGTTGTATTAACAAATACAGAATATAAGCATGTCAGCCTATCAAAACAATATTAGTAGCTTTCAGTTTTAGAACCAGTTCAGTGCACACCTACCTCTGCATGTGAATAGTCAGCACAGGGTTGGGCTTTTGATATTGGACTTGTTTTTAATTGTGGAATGGTGTCAGGTGCTAATTAGCATGAGTGAACGTGCTTTTATTTTGCCATGTGCAAGCCATAGAAAGAAGCGGTTTATAAACTGAGAGAAGACTGGAAGCTCAAACTCATCAAAGAAGGGAGAGGATTAACAGCCAGCCTCTAGATCCAAATCTTGATATTCAAAGTAAAAGCCATGTGATACTGGGAAAGGACGATTTGGAAAGTTCCAACAAGAGTTTCAGGCCTCTGGTGCTGATAACTGAGCCTTTCTGGGGAGAGGGGATGACTTCATCATCCTCCTCTGTTTATCTGCCCAAGCAGCCCTTTTTTATATAATTTGTATTTCACCAATGCTTTTCACTCCCTGCACAGATGCATGTGAAGCCTGTTTCTGTTTTCAGCCCTCAGGAAGGGCTTGGGTGCCTGAAAGCTCTTTCTCTCCAGCCACATCTAATAAAAGATTGTACTCCTCCATGCAAATCTTTATTCTTTTTATATCACCGCAGCAGCAACAATGCTGCTGTTATTGCTGTTGTGAGAGACCCTATCAGACAACTACCGTGTGCTTGAATAAATAACAGTAGGATCCCGAGATCTCTCACCCTCCCAGTTACAAGAAAAGAGAACAATCAGGTCGTGCCATCATCTCGAAAAGGATCCATTTGCAGAACAAAGTACAGGAACAAAAGTGTAGGTTGAGTCAAATGGGCGAAAAAAGCACTGTATTTTCTTTGAGAAATCTATGAAGAAGCTTTTGTTTGCCCGTATTTTCCTGTGCTCTGTGCGCTGCCATAAGGAAAAAGAAGGCACATGTCATGCTTCAAGTCTGCTAAAGTTCATACACAGCGAAAACAAAACAAAATCAAGGTCAACGAGAAAATCTTTAATAGCTGCGCTGTCAACGTGCCTCGCAGGATTGGAAGTCTCTGAGTTTATGCAGGCTGGATGTATAAAACAGCGAGACAAAACCCCTGTGACTCCTTTATCATTAGAAAAATAAACTGCTCTGCGTTAAATACGCTGCTGAGCATCGAAATGCGGACGAAGAGCATCGAAATACCTCCGAGTGCATTTTCCAAGAATGCAGCTCTTTGGTCCAGAATGCCAAGGGGGGCAGAGCTGGTGGTGCTGGGGGGGGGCAGGTCAGTGGCTTTGGGGTCCCTAATGCCAGAGCCAGGCTCATTCCTGGGGGGAGGGCGAGCGCCCGCTGGGTCCCGCAGCCCTCCCTGAATTATCTGGTGTTGCAAGAACCCGAGTGCTCGGAGCTTTCTCATCTGTGTCTTCATTTAGGAAACGTGATCATGTGAGTTGGTCAAATCTGAGCCCCAGTCTAACGAGCACAGGCGTTTCCTGTAAACACGAACCAACAGCCGATCCGGGATCTGCTCCCCTCCAGTGCTGCCGAAAGAAGTCATTTGTGCAAAGGGGAAATTCAGAAGACAAAAAGAAAAAAAACAAAAACAAGCCACAAGACACTGATAAAGCTTCTCATAAATGATTCCAGTTGCTGGTCTCGCTCCCATCTGAACGTTGCACAAAGACAGTTTATAAATTCGGTTTTGTAAGCAGAGAAGCAGCGTGATCCCGACTCTGCAGATAGATATTGTTGTGCAGAAATGGAGATTGTTGAATTTTTGAATTCCAACTCACGGCCCGGACGCTCAAAAGCAGCTTTGAAAAGGACTCCTAAAACACGTTCTCTAACTTTGGGCCATTAGGTTACAACTCTGATCGTGGTTTCAAGCTTATCTCCTTAAAAGCCTAAACACTGCGTATTTACTTTATTTATCTATTCATGCCTGCGAACGGAGAATTTCATGCAATGACTCGACTGCCAGAGCAGGGGCTTAAACCACCCCCCAGAACTGCCCCATTTTGGGAGCCCTGCAAGACTTGCCCAAGATCACACAGGAAATCTGTGGCCCAGCTCCCCTAAATCCCATTTGTGCCTTAACCACACGACAGGCCAGATTTAAGAGCTGCCTAAATATGACTCTAAAATGAGAAAGCCCCCGTGCAAAAAGCACGAAAGTTGGCTGATCTCCTGCTGCCAGGGATAGATGGGCTGTTTTGCTACTCAGGTCAGTCGTTGGAGACAAACACCCACAGAAAGCCTTGAAAGATTTTAAATGTAGGGGAAGGCTTCCTGCTGCCTGCTCAGCTCTGTTTTCCTCCTCCCTGACAGTCAGGGGGTTCCCGTGGGTGCTGGGAGAAGAGCAGGGCTTGGGCCAGATCACCAAACTTCCAGCATGGATTTTTACATAATGTGATCGTACAGAATGTAATTTAAAAGTACTTATACCTTTAAAGTACACGAGGAGCTTGGGGACTGAAATGAAGCTTTTCAGCTTTCAGCGATGTTATTTTCTTTCTTTCTGTTGTTATGGAGGAGATTATCACAATTTTGGGCATGTTGCCTAGTTCCAAAGTCTAGTTTGGGGCTAGGTTTAATATTGCAAGACTGTGTAGTAACATATAGTGCAGAACAGTAAACACAGGTCTGTCAGTGCATTTGTTGTAGAAGTTTTTGCTTCATACATAAAACATCGATTGGTGAAGCTTCTCCACAAGGGCACCAAATGTCCTCAACACAAGGCAAAACAGAGGGAGAAGAAAATCTAGGATTTCGTTTTCCAGGTTGGCCCTGCCTCATATCAAACATTTCCAGTGCCATGAGCATAAGTCACAGAGGTCACCGTGGCTAATCTGTAAAAATAAATTGGATGTTTTCATTTCACTCGTGTAATGTGATATTATGTGATGCATTTTGAAGGAAAAGAAGAAAAGGTTTAAGATGTTCTGAGCCTCTCATTTTTTTTCCTGAAACACTCTTTTTTTTTATGTTTTCCACAGGGGTACCAATTCTCAGAGGATAAAACCCACGTGGCTTCTGTGTTCTCTGCTACATCATGTTCCAGAGCCCTGGTTCAAGGGAAATGCCCCTTATGATCAAGAAGATCATTAGACTTCACCTGAAAAAGTAAAGTCATTAAAAAGGGGTAAAAAATGGAAGTGGGAAGGGAAAACTAATGGGCTTTGCTATGTCATGAGAACAAGAAATATTCCAACACTTGACTCAGGGAATCTTTTAGGAGACTCAGTTAAGAGCAAAAGTACAAGTGTAATGTTTTGGGAAGTTTGTGAGCCCTGAAGTTGGTTTTAACTCTTCAATATAAGGTCTTTCAAAATACTAAATTCAGAAGACAAGAAGAAGACTAATTTTTTTAACTGATTCTCGAGAGTTGTTGGGTGTAGCCACACTGATCACTCTCATACCCATTTCCAGCCAAATTCCACTTTGTTCTCCTTGCCGTAGATAATCAATATTTAAAGTGCCCTGGCCTATTCCTGTGCTTAAAGTTGGGAGTGTTTGTGGGATCAGGTTTGGCCACATAGTACAAAGTGCTGTGCAGCAACTTCCAAAGAAATGCAAAGCTCTTGCAAGACAATGGAATATTTTGCATGCACGGATAAGCACCGGGCTTGGCTATATCCCCCTGCAAAAAAATCACACTTAAACTGGAACTGCTCCTTGTGCAATAAGTTCTGCATCAGTGTCCTCTTGATTTCGCAGAGCAGTGGGAAGACTGAGATCTGTTGCCTGAAACTCTGGGAAGCAGCAGATCAAGGCAAAATCTCTGTTCTCGTGGCTCACACACACAGCTGATGGACACAGAGATTTTTTTAACTTCCAGGGAAATAGTAAGGCTGCAGTATTTATCCATAGGACGACTTGAAGGGCCAGGACTCAAATATCTATATTTTAAAATTTTGGCCTTATCAGTTTTGACCTGTTTCAGGTTAGTGTGAGGCAACTTTCAAATTTGCCAATAAAGCTATTTCCCCTTCCAGAATTACCTTGTGTACATTGCACACTCTGTAATGGTTTTGATTAATCTTTGGTTGCCATATAAGTGACCTAAATTTCAGCCTGGGTAGCTGTGCTCCTTTTAAACTGGGAGAACATTTTGAGAAAACTTGAAAAAAAAAAACCATTAAAAAAAGAAAAGCCCCATGTAATTTTAGCTGCAATTATTTTAGAAATGTCCTCCATTCAGGCAGGATGATTTTTATATTGAAGGAAACAAGCCCCTGGGTGTGATCTGAATGTACTGATGTAAACTAAACTGACTTTAGCAGGTCTCGGTGTGTCTTTGGGGGAGAAATGAGAGACCACATGGAAACGCACCTCCTTCTTATCCCATTTACTTGAAGAAGGTGCTAACCTGAGAGTCTAGCAGAGATTAAGCACTTTGCTAACAGCATTACAGACTGCATTTAACTCCTAAAAACCTTCTCAGTGCTAAGTGGGATACTAGAAAAGATAGTTTAAGTCTTTATGTGACGCAGTGAATTCCTCTTTAGCATCCATCCCTCTCGAGCAGAGGTACCCAGAGAGAGCTGGGTGCTTTGGCTGTCAGAGGAAATGAAAATAAATGAACCCTTGGCCTTTTTTGGGGTGATGTCCACAGCAAATCTCTGTATTCTGGGTGTTCCCCTCCTCCTTGGGCAGCCCCAGTGTGTGCCCAGCCCATCACTGAGGGGGGGTCAAAGGGTTCCAGTGACACAACGTGGTGGCAGTCGAGGGTCATTGGGGCTCTTATGGCACCACAGGAGGGGCTGGTTGGGGCCGTCATGGCAGAAAGGGTTGGTTTGGGTCGTTGTGACCAAGGGTTGGTTTGGGTCATGGTGACAGAAAGGGATGGTTTGGATCATTGTGGCCGAAGGCTGGTTTGGGTGTCCATGGCCAAGGATTGGTTTGGGTGTCCATAACCAAGGATTGGTTTGGGTGTCCATGGCCAAGGACTGGTTTGGGTGTCCATGGCCAAGGATTGGTTCGGGTGTCCACAGCCAAGGATTGGTTTGGGTGTCCATGGCCAAGGACTNGTTGGGGCCGTCATGGCAGAAAGGGTTGGTTTGGGTCGTTGTGACCAAGGGTTGGTTTGGGTCATGGTGACAGAAAGGGATGGTTTGGATCATTGTGGCCGAAGGCTGGTTTGGGTGTCCATGGCCAAGGATTGGTTTGGGTGTCCATAACCAAGGATTGGTTTGGGTGTCCATGGCCAAGGACTGGTTTGGGTGTCCATGGCCAAGGATTGGTTCGGGTGTCCACAGCCAAGGATTGGTTTGGGTGTCCATGGCCAAGGACTGGTTTGGGTGTCCATGGCCAAGGGCAGGTGCCAGCACTACAGGAGTCAGTCTGGGGTCGTGCCCCCAGGACACGATGGCCAGCACTCAGGAGGTGCCTTGGCTGTTTACACATCCAAAGATCCGGGTGACAGCAACTCCATGGCCCTGCCCTTGCTCCGTCACTGGGGTGATGCCAATCCCAGACGATGCCTCCGGGACAGAGGGAACAGCACCCAGGGAATCGCAGGACACCGGCGCTGGAAGGGATCACCCAGCCCAATTCACCCGGCCCAATCCCCTGCCCAGGCAGGGCCACCTGCAGCAGGTGGGTCTGGAATGCCTCCAGAGGGGAGCCTCCACACCGCCCTGGGCAGCGGTCCCAGTGCCCCGCCATGGGCAGGAGCTGGGCTGGGACTGGTGCCCCAGTCAGCGGCCATGGCACCTCTGAGGGACCGGGGGGCGTGGCCATCACCCACCTTAATTTGCATAAACCAACGAGGGGGCGTGTCCAGGGCG
>VXBA01004385.1:935088-965981 GCA_013399895.1 Serilophus lunatus | reverse complement strand
GAAGAAAATCTTTTCTTTGTGCAAATATTTCTTTGCGAGATGTTCCTGCGAGAAGGATTTGGAGTAAGTGGCTCATGGGGAGGAGGAGGAGGAGGAAGGGAGGGAAGGGGGGGCGGGGGTTGTTAATGAAAAGTTTATTGATCCGTTTTGCCAGTTTTTGTTTCATTTACCTTTGTCTTCTGGAGGCGAAACCCTTCCCCGGCGTTTCTTTAGCATCGTGTTTCTGTCGTCTTTTTTTTTTTTTTTAGGAGGAATAGGAAGTTTAGGAAATAAATAAATAAGCCTCAACTGAGTTCTTGAGCAACAAAAGAGGTTGCCAGGCGGGGACAATAAAATTCTAGAATATCTAGAGATTGGATTTCATTCCTGTTCCGTGAGACCTCCCGGACTTCGTGGTTTTGGGGTGTGAAGATTTTTTTTTGCTTGTTTGTTTGTTCCTCACACAGAAAACTGCAGCCAAAGTAAGGTCTGGGTGTTCTCTAATGAGCCATCCCATAAAATGTGCTCTGTGACTCCCTGTAAGTATTTGAATTGAAGTGGAATAGTTTGGAAGCGGTGGGGGAACAAAAATCTCGATGTTGGGTTATTGATCTGCTGGTGGGAGGCGTTTGAATGCGAAAAGGGTTTAGTTTGGGGGGGTTCGTGTGTTTAAAGGGTGGAGGTTTCTTTTAAGGCGATTTTTCTTTTTTTCTTACGTTTTTTGAAATGACCTTGAGAGCTTTAAAACTCCCTCAGTTTCCTACCAGTGGGTTTGAGGGGGAGGCAGGAGCAGAAGAACCTCCTGAAAATCGAAAATAGAAATAGGAACCGAAGTGGAGCTGCAGCGAAATATTTCCTTATACAAGGCTGCGAAAAGGGAAGTTTTTGTAAGAATGTGTGAAAAAGAAGAGAGAGAAATAACGCACGGGAGGGAGGGAGGGGAGGGAAGAGGGAGCAGCTCATTCCTCACGTTTTATTAGGCCGTGAAATGCAGCAGCGATGGGATCGGGGACACCCAGGGACCGGCCCGGCCTCGCTGCCGGTTTTTGGGGTTTGCTCGGAGCCTGCCAAGGTAAAGGGAGGCTCTGCCAATGCCCCGAGCGCCCCCACGCCATGTGTGAGTGCCCTGCCCTGGGGAACACCAGCGCACTTTAATTTGGGATGGCCACAGCGAGGGCTCAGCCCGGCCTCGGATAATAGAACAGGACAGTTGCAAATAAGTCGGATAAACTGCATTCTTTGGCAGAGGGGGAGGGAGAGGCTGGAGGAGGGTTTTTTTTTCCCTCCTTCCCTCTGTAGTAGTTCTATAGCTGAGTCAATATTTTAAGATCTGTAGCAGGAATGTGGCTTTGTGATCACTGATGTTTCTGCAACATATTTTTTTAATGAGCCCAAGGCTGGGCTTGGGGAGCTCGTTGTGGCAATCAGCAGGTCGCAGTTTTCAAGTTTTTTGCCTGTAGAGTTTTTTTAGGGGTACTGAATATGAAAAAAAACCCCGATAACTTTGGGAGCTCGATTATTGTAGGGATTATTGATTGGCTTGGCCTCCAGCCAGGCAACTCTTCTGCATCCACCAGACTTGCTGATTTAAATCCTGTGGACTCTTTTGCAGAGGTTAGCTTGCTTTTATTATGAGTGTGATGGTGCTTTCTGAATCTTTACCCAGCAGATCTGGCTCTTTAGGAACAGCAGCTCCGTTCGGAGTTCAGGTTGTTCAATTATGTCTTCATCGCTTTGGAGTTGGTTGAATGACTTGACATGAGATTAAGCACAACAAAAGAAAAGGCAGGGGAACAACAGCTGCCTTCCAGCACCAGAGCTCCCCATGCCGAGCACTTCAGCATTTTACCTTTGCTAAAACGTCACGTTAAAATGCGAATATTTGCGGGCTCTGCCATCAAACCTCAGCCCCTCAAAGCCCCAGGGCTCGTTCGTGTCCTGCATTTTGGAGAGAACGATGCGAGGAGCTGATTGCGAGCGGGGAATTGATCTCATTAACTTGGAGACAAAAGTAGCCAACAGTCCCCACCAGTTCGGACTTGCTCGGTTCCCGTGCGGGGAGAACTTTAAGGTGTGTCCTCAGTGGTTCTTGCTGCGAAGCCTGGGTTGGTTTAGGGACATTTTTATCCAGAATTTGCAGAGGCACAAATCTCCCCCCGCTCTCCCTCCTGCCTGCGAGCAGAACAGGCTCCTTGTGCCGGCTGCGATCAGGAGCCGGTTCCCAATCGAAGCCAGTAAGTTTTGCTGTGGATTTTAAGGCTTTTCCCACTTCCTTTGTTTAAACCTTCTCCAGCAGTGCATGTCAGGGATGGGTTTCAAACATTCGGATGGCACTGCTGGGGCCGAATTTGAAATTAAAATGAAGACCTACGTCCCCGGCGGTGTAAATAGAAAAAGCGTTTCTTTAAATAAGTGGATGTTTTCTGGGCTGGAGTGTGGTGAGGAGCCTAAATTTGGCTCCTGTAAACAAAGTTTCGTATTAAGGAGTCTGGAGAATGGCTCCCAGGCTTTGCATTAGGGGAGGGTTGGGCTTTTTTTTTCCTCTTTAAGTGAATAATGTTTTTTGGGGTTTGCTTTGTTTTGGTGTGAGGATGAGAGAAGATTCAGGGCAGGGGCTGGAAAGAGGAAGATAATAAACTTTAGCACCTTTCTATCAGACTGTCTTACACAAAAGGTTGCTTGATTCTGGTTTCCCCTTTCATTAGATCACAAGAAAATGCCTCTTTTGAGCAGGTTTTTTTTTTGCTAATCTTCAGAAATATCTTCTCTTTCCACTCTATTTTCACTTAGGACCGTGTTGATAGATTAATACCATATTTTATGCCAAGTGCTAAATTACTGCTGCCATCAGGGGAAAATCATTGTAAAAGGGAACTGTGGCTTTCACTTAAGACTTTCAAAACAGCGATTACAGTCAACTTTTAGTTACCAACAAAATCTGAGAGTTTGCAGTGAAGGAGCTCCTGGGGAAGCGTTAAGTCCTTTTTAACTTCCCTTTGTTCCGGGGGACTTTGTGTTGTCCCAACCTGAATCTCGATCGGGATTCATTGTCCTGCTAAAGGCTCCCATACCGTGGGGATGTAAATCCCTCCCTGTCCCCGTGTTATGAAATGCTGGCATATGGAAGGAGCAGCCCCCCCCTCTCCCCAAGGTAAAAGGGGCTGAGCTTTCTTTTCTTCGCGAGGAGCTGAAAGAAGAGTTTGACCTTTGCTCCCCCCTCGCACTTCAGGCCGCTGATCAAACCCCCGGCTCTGGGGCTCATTCCCTCCCTGCAAACTCTGTAATGTCCCAGCGCTGAGGTGTTTCAATATCTTTAAATATTGAAATGTCTTTAAATATGTGCCAGCCCAGCCCAAACTGCTGCCACAGCTCCCGGGGCTCCCACTTCAAGCTGCTCCTCACTTTTAAGGGACTTCAGGGCATTCCTGGTGACCCGTGACACCCTCCCCCCCCCCTCCCCTTTCCTTTTTTAAGGTGACTTAGGAACAATAAAGTTTTTCTTCCCGGTGCCTGAGTGAGCCCCGGGGTTGTGCTGACCCTGGAGCTGTGACTCATCCCAGCAGAGATCTGACTCTGAGCACAGGGATGTGACCAACAGGCTCCACACGTGGGGTGTTCAGGGGGAAAAGAAAAAGCCAAACACACTCTGGCACCTTCAAACTTACCTTGGATTTGAGGCACCTCCAGACAGAAAGCTGCTGTCTCGGAAGAAGTGGCTTTTAAAAATCAGCTTTTTTAGTTGGGAGGAATTGCCAAAGAATTGCCCTTTGTTGCTGATGGGGCTTGTTTGTGCCAAACGTGGGTGTAATGTCAGGGGAGAAACATATTAAAACTTGTGCTTTTGGAGGCACGTGACTGGTCAGAGCAGGGTTTGGAGCTTATCAGAAAGCTGCTTCTTGATTCTTCCTCGTTTTCTGTTTTTAGAGGGGCAGCAAGAGCAGACTTTGAGAGTCAAAGTAACAATGCCTGTGCTGGGAAAAACGAGCTTGAAATTAAAAATAGAGGTGAATAGTTGTGTGGAAACAAATGTATTGGTTGTCAGAGCACCCTGAGGATTTCAAAAGAAAGCAGCAGAGGAAATGTGGTCAGAATGTGCAGGGAAATCCATGTAGATCAGTGAGACCTCAGGCTTGGAGCAGAAAGCCCTCCCAGTGGAAGTGAATAATTGACTGGATAGTGATTTTCTATGTGCTGAAGACTTTATGTAACTAAAAAGTATCAAAGTCTGAGTTTGTTCAGGTGCAATAGGTGCTCTGGCATTTCCAGTGTCATAAAGGGAGGGCACTTTGACAGGAGCTGCAGAAGGGAAAGGGGGGCCCTTGTCTTGTGCTCCCACTTCGCTGGGATGGTGAGGGAGGCCCTGGGGCTTCTCTCAGTCTCTTCTGCTGCTCAGGAACCAGAACATTGGCTCCACACCAGTGTTTAGTACACTGGAAGGAAAAGGGGGGCTCAGAGAAGCCCAAATTTCAGTTTTTTCTCCTCTTAGTTTCTAACATTTTTTTCCTTGCCTGCTGAGGTCAGTGTGTTCTGGCTGCTACCTCTCCTTCCTCTGGCCCTGGGAAGCCCAGGATGTTGGGAACACCGTCCCATCCATCCTGCAGCCCACTGGGGTGAGATTAAAAAGGGGGTTAAACATGAAAAAGGGTTTTCTGGGGGTCTCTGGGAGAAAGGAGGCAGCTCCTGAAGTGTCTGTTTGTCTCACTTTTCTATTTGAGCATCCTCAGGCAGTGACTGGAGTCCCAGAAAATGCCTTTTCCCTGGACCTTTGTCCATCTTCCAGGTCTTTTGCAAATCCCTGACTGTGGATGTGTTTGAAAGCAACAACTTCCAGGTGCTGAGCAGAGGAGAGGGATCAGCTCTTGCTGCTTTGCCTTCCCTGTGCAGTGGTTTGGGGGGGTTGGGTTCAGACGGAACCAGAGTGGAAGTGACCACTTGTGTCAAACCCGGGGATAGTCAGAGAATCTCTTTTCCTGTAGTTCCACCTGCTCTGCCCAAAGGGATGCAACTTGCCTGGAATTGCTCCAGAGGAACTCCTGGCTCTGCAGGAAGAAGGAATTAAAGTCTAATTTGGTAAACTGAATTTACCACTTCTTGAGGCTTGTGGCTGCTGGACAGACCTTACAGCCTTCAGCCAAGAAGTAAAAAAAGTCAAATTTCCTTCTAAGGCCTTTGAAAAAAATCTTTTCAATGAGAACCAAGACTGAACCTAGGTGGGAGTCTGTGTAACTGCACAATAAAATGTGCTGTCCCTCATTCCACCCTGAGCTTTACCTGCTGTGGAGAGAACAATAAACTGGTTTGTAAGGTAAGGGGTCATTGCCAGTTTAAGTGCATGTAACTTCTTGATTTAATGAAGTTGCATCATCCTGGAGCAGTGGTGAAATGTGTCCCAGACTTATTCCAAATAGGATCACTCTTGCCTTTCAGCTTTTGTCCAACAGGTATTGGCCACTTCATCGCGTCTAAAGCACACTCTGGTTTTGTGATTCCTCAGGAATTCTCTCCTAATCAGAGGGGGGGGTGGGGAGAAAAAAAACCCCCTGGCAGTTGGAGTAGTCCTTCTGAACTTTAAAAGTCAATACTTATTTGTAGCACTTCCTCCTTTAATGCCAAGAATTAGTCTCTTTTATATTTGCTCTTGCTCAGTGGAGGAAAAACATGTGCAAAATGATGCAAGCTTATCTGTTCCCTGCTTTAAAAGGACTAATTGCATCTTTTGATACAAGAGGCATTCAGTTCTCTGAGGAGACACATTGAGCTCATCCATCCTCTGCCAAAACACTGGTGGACATAAACCTTAAAGAAAAAGGGGCTCCACAGGAAGGGGGTTTTGGGAGAAAGGATATCCTTTGTTTTTTTAGTAGAGATGTCTGAGGTGGGGGGAGGGAGTTTTCCTAATATTGTTCATTATTAACTACTAGTTCTCTTCCACTGGTGATTAAAATCCTGTTTGCTGGACTTGAGGGGGAGAGTGGCTCTGGCGTGTGTGTGTTTTGTCTGCCTGCAGCAGAGATTTCAACACAACCCCTTGCTGTGTGTGTGTGTGTGTAAATGGCTGCACAATAACCTTCTTGGGCTCTGGGTCTCTCTCTGGTTCTGGTTTTGTGAACTGTTTCAGGATCATCACCTTGGAAATCTCTGCCTTGTCGGAAGGGGCTGTAACTGAGCTGTTCTCTTAGAGAGGATAAAAAGGATAAGCCCTGAAAACCCCTCTAAGAGTTTAAGTTTAGGATAACTTTGAAATCTTCCAGCCTGAAGGATGAAGACTAACGAGCAGGACTTACCTTTGCAGATGTGGGGAGTGGAAGTTGCAATTTAGGGGCACCTTTTATGTTCTCTTTTCAACCTGAACATCTTCGAGTTTGATCTTTCCTGCAACTGAAACAAACAACTCTCTTCCTCCCCTTCCTCCCCCTAAATCTGCATTTCCTTTACAAGTGCTCGTGTTCTTTATCACCCTGAGCTGTTCAAGTGTTTAAAGCCAGGTTGGGACAAACCCCTGGGTGGGGGAGAGGCAGCCCTGAGGGTTGTGCCAGGGACACTGGGGAGCTGTGGGCAGTGATTGCCGTTCAGGGGTGGAAGGAGCAGCTCTGCCCTTGCTTTCTAGGGAGGGAACAGCAGCAGGAGCCAGTCCTGCCTTCTGTGCTTTGTCTGGGCTCACTCCTGGAGCTTCCCAGTGGAGCAAATCCTGCCTTGGCCTCTCTCCTTCCCTCTCTCTGGGTTGTCCCAAAGGAAAGCCCGAGCTGTGACATCCACCCCTTTCCTCCCAAACCCACAGAGGGAGCTCAGGGCTTGCTGGAGGGACCAAGCCCAGGCTGCCCTCCGTGGCTTTGGGAAATGGAGGGTCCTGCAGACTCAGCCCAGGGCTCTGCAGGTGCCCCCTCCAAACTTTGCAGCTCTTGGACATTGTTACCAGCTCAACTTCTGCTTCACATCCTCAGTGTGTGCCAGGTGTGGCTCAGCTTCAGGGCTTACAGAGGTGGATATTAAAAATGGGCTCTAAAGAAGGAAAGTTCAGGCTTTATTTGAGGGTTTATTTCTTGATTTGAGGATTTCTTTCTTTCCAAGCTGCTCTGCCTGTGATCAGTGTAGTAACTCAATATAACTGTGCCCACACAGGACAGAGGATATTCCTGAGGTGGTTTTTATTTGAGGGCTCAATGAGGAAAAAGTCATGTTAAATAAAGGAAACCATTGATGTTCATCGGGTAGGGCTGGAACAACTTTTCTGAAAAGCCAAAACTTTGAGATGGAAGTGGAAAAAAAATTGTGCTTGTTCAATGGAAATTACAAGTTAATCAGTGTAAAATCCACTTACCAGTAACCTGCTCTGGGGTAAAAACAAAGCAAGAGAAAAGAACATTTAGTGTAAAATGACTCTTAATATGCTGAAACCTCTTGAAAAGTGAGGAAAACTGAAGAGTTTTTTAACTGGAATTGAGAGTTCCGTGGCAGTTTCTCCAGACGGATGAAATGAAGGTGGTTGATGTGCAGCAGTTGTTGAACAGGGAGAATTTGGTGCTGCCCGTGAATTTGGGACTCAAGAGTTTGCTGAGGGAACTGTGTCTGAGTCTCTGCCAGGGCAGGAAAGTAACAGCTCTGGGAGTTTTCTCACTTCTGTTTTTCAGAAAGTGTTGCAGCAACTGCTTGAACTTCTGTAATTGTTCCAGTTTGCTTTTTACAGTTTAACAATAGTTTTGCCAGCACAGAAGTAACAAGGAAGAATTGTTTTTCCTGAGATTTGCAGTGCAAGGTTGCAATGATGTTTGAAATGGGAAATTCAGTGGTTAGACTTTGCTATTCTCTGAAAGGTGTGTCTAGAGTTTTTATGACATATTCATGGAAATTTTGAAATGCAGGAAGCAGAAATGCAATAAAATTACTCCTGATAGGTCATTTCCTAAAGAAATCTTTGAGCCTGTAATATGTTGTGTAATTTAATAAAAATAAATTAAATTTCTCGACAGGCACTCAATTAAAACTGTCAGTGTTTTAATAACCCATTTCTGGGCAGCAGGGTTTTGGTGTGGCAAGTGCAGTGAAAACAAGGTGTTCTCATCTGTCCAGTAGAACCTTTATTTGTATGTGTTTGTGGTGGTTATAAATCTGCTGGGTATTCCTGAAGGGCCTGCTGCCCAATCTGGCTCAGTCTGAACTGTTGGAAGGGTCAAACCCAATGGAAGGGAGAGGATTTGGTCCCTCCTGGCCAGGAAAGGTCCAGGTGTGCTGGTTCCTCCTGCCCTCATCCCCCTGGGACTGTGGGATTGGGGTGGGAATTGTGTGGGGACATTGGGAGGGAGGGAAGGAAGGAAGAAAGGGAGTTTTCCCTTTCTGAAAGGAGGAGGGAGAAGGGATTCTTGCTGTGCAGCCCTGAGTTCATCTGTAGCAAATGTATCACTTCTCAGCTGTTGGAAGGAAGGGTTTCCTGTTTTGTTCTGTTCTTTCCTCAGTGTCTCTGATACCGGTGTGTGTTTGTCTTGTGAAAGTGAAAGGAGAGAGCAAACCCAGGCCTGGGGGGTTTGTTGAGCTCCTGCACAGACCTTCAGCCAGCGTGGGGCAAATCCACAGCCAAGGAAGCAGCACAACTCAGGCAACTCTAGGCAGTTTCCTGCTGCCTGCAGGGTTTGGAGTAACAGGAATGTCATTAATCAGCATTTTGAGACCTCAAATCCAAGGATATTCTCCTCACCAGGAAGGGAGGTTTGTTACTGGTAGATAAAATCCTGGTGTAGATGTTTGGGCTGCACTTCCAGCATGTGTTGGCTTGTTCAAGCAGGGAAAGCCTAAAATCCTCCTGCTTGGGAGAGCCATGGACCTCATCAGAGGCAAGTGTGTGATCAGCAGACCCAGGACTAGGACCAGAGCCTTCTGACTCCCCTCCTGACTCCTACAGTTTGATCCTTTTTTCCTCTCAGTTTAAATACGATTTTGTCTAATTCAGAAATTCTACCTGCAGGTTTTTTTCCCCCAGTTCATAGGTGGAATCTTCAGTGTTTCCAAGAGCAATAGTAGCCTGAACTGCAAATAGACATTCAGATTCCCAAAACAGGAATATCTTGCTCTGCTTTGCAGCTGTGCCTGGGTCTGGAAAATGATGAGAGCCTTCTGAGAGGAGCAGGGGAAGGTTGGAAAGCTCAGGTTGGTGGGGGCTCAGGGTGCTGTGCCCATGGGACAAGTCTCCAGAGGGTCCTCAGTAAACTCCTGGTAACCTGGCATGAGCCATGTTGGGTGTGTGCTCTGTGTGGTTCATTTTTACACCTCAGATGGGCTTGGAACCAGACCCAATTGCAGAGGGTTTGGCAGAGAAGACACTGAGGTGGATTGTTCGCACCTCGGTGACCAACCAGGTGTGATCTGTGCCTGTCCCTTTGGTTGTGACAGATCTGGTGGTTGTGTCACCCCAGGCTGGGTTTGCAGGGCTGTGTGTCCATGTTCTCCCTCCCCTCATCCCAGAATTCTGTGGAGGAAAAGGGACCCCAGTGGATTTTGCTGCTTCTCAGCTCCTCTCTCTCTGCTCTGACTTAATACTTGTAGCTCTGTTGTGTGTGTGTTGTGGTGCCACAAAGTGGGAGCCTAATAAGCCCTGATTGGCTTTTTCTGTGTTTGTGGACATGGACAAGGAAGCAGCTGATGGCAAATCCCAGCAATTCACCCTGTGAGACTTCAGGCCCTGCCTTTGTATCCCAGGAACTCTTTGTAGGATGGTTCTTACCCCTGTTCCTGCAGGGCACTTCTCTGTGCCCCTGAAAGAAATTCAGCAAACTCCCAAGTTTGTTCCATTTGTTTTATCTTGCCTGGATTTTTTTTTCTTTCGGTTTGAAACTCAATTATTTTCAGGCAGATAGTCCCTGAGCTTTGCTGCAGCATGTTATCCTGTTGGGTAAAAAAGTACCTCTGAAAACTCTAGCAGAAATAGAACAAAAAGGCAAGTTGCAACTTGAAGGAAAACATGTTAACCAGCACCCTTTGATACGTTTTCTCCTTCTGTTTTACACAAGGGAAAGTTTTTGGAAGCCTTGGGTTCCCAGCTTTGGTTGCAGCTCCCTGAGCTGCCAACAGGGAGAGGGAAGGGAGAGGGGCCAAGGCTGCAGTGAAGTGTCACAGCCTGGACCTGCCTGTTACAGGAGATTTTTGAGTCATGATGCAGAGAGAGGAAATGTTAATCATGGCAGTGATAAAAGGAACATGAAAAAGGGTGGAGGTAGAAAAGACTTTACAGAAAATCCAGGGTTTGTTGCCCCCAGCCTGTGAGGGGCTTGTTCCCTCCTCCACTCTCTGCCTCACCCCCAAAGCCCTGAATGTGTGTCCAGCTTGGCCTGGGATGAGTCTTTCCAGGCCTGGAACAACTTGAGTTTAAAAGATATTAAATGTGCTCATTGTTTGACCCTGGGCAGGGAAGGCACTTTAAGCTCTGGAGATACAGAAAAAATGGGAACCAAGCAACTGGCAGCCAAACCACTGATTTGGGGTATATTAATTGAAGTGATGTGATCACTGGCCAGCTGGTTCTTGGGAAGTCAGTTGTGAAGTTGGAGTCCCATTTTGAATGGGTTCTTTTTATTTGGTATTATTTGGAAATGTGTGTTGTCTCTGAGGGATCCTTCTTCAGTTGATGTCAGTCTTGCATTGGTTGGCTGTACTTCCCCTGTAACCAAAACTGGACTCAGGTGGAGTCCTGAGCTCCACAAAAGGAGGATTTGTCAACCCAGAGAGTGGTACCAATGAATTGTTGCTGGGAAACTATAGTGAGCTTGGAGATTGAAATGGGAGTTGTGATTAACTGTATTATCACCCTTAGTCTTGTGGACTGTTAAACCTTCCCTTTGGGGGATAATCAATTGAGCACTTTTTTTGTGGTGTGCAATTTAAAAATAGTAAAATTTTCAAACATATTAGTTGGCCTCTTGGGTGATTTAAATATTAAGATACTATTCCAGAAACAGTCTCAGTTTCTGTCCCAACTCTGAGATATTCTAATTGTACCAGCCCCAAAGTGCCACAGACGTGGCAAATTTGTGGATGTTGGGAAAAGCTTGGATTGTGAAAAGTTCTTCATACAAAGGTTTGTGCTGACACTTCCTGTGCCCCAGAGCTGGGAAAGCTGATTCCAAGCTGTCTGGTCTTAAAGAAAAAAAAAAGTCCTTTGCTCAACAGTCTTTAGAGGACAAACAAGTGAAGTTTTACTGTGGTTTCACAGGTTCAAGGAAAGGTTACTTGGGCTTGTTGTTATGAATTCAGGACAGTACTGAAATATGGTTTCAGCAGCTTTATGTAACTGAGTAAGAGCAGGTTTAGAGGAGGCAGACAAAGTATTTCTGTTCTGTAGCAACTGGAGCACAGAAGCCCAGCTGATGGAACAGAGGGATGTTCAGGACCAAAATACTCCAACTGGGGCAGGTAGAGAAGTGCCCAGAGTGCCTTTAAGTGCTTGACTTGTAAAAAATACTCCTTTTGTGTCCAGAAACTCTGAGCAGTTCTCTGCCCAAACACTACCGTTATTTGTGACACAGCTCTTCTCTCTGGCAAAGTCTTAACTCCTGTCTCTCTTTTGCAGGTGCTGGAGTTCTGTGTGGCACTGAACTTGTCTTTGAGTGTCTTCAGCCCAATGCAACAGCTCAACAAAACTAAGTGCAACTGACTGTATCTGTAGACTTGAAAAATCCCAGGAAATCCTTCACTGAAAACCTCATCCCATCACTGAGTGAAGCACTTGCAGTGATGTGTGAAAACACATAAAGCTGGAAGAGAAATCTTTTTTTTTTTCAATTTTTTGCTTGTGGAAAAAAAACAAAACCCAAACCCCTTTTCCTGGCAGAGGTTTTCCAGCTCAGCAGACTTGTGAGCACATGTTGGAGAACTCTACAAGTGGCCTTACTGTGAGCAGAGAGCCCCCCCAGAGAAGTGCAGGCTGCCAGTGAGCCATGTGAGAGGGCAGGGCAGGCAGGAACCATGCCCACACAGCCCCTCCTGGCATACATGGACGGGCCTGATGGGATAGCCAGCACTGTGGGGGCACAGATGGAGAGCAATGACTCCTCCATGGCAATAAAGGGCACCAACACCATCTCCTACAAAGGCCTGCAGGAGAAGTTCCTCCTGCAGGCTGAGGGCTGCATGCCTCTGGACTGCATGTTCTGTGATGAGACCTTCAAACACCCCGAGGAGCTGGGCAAGCATGTCCTGAGCCAGCACAGGCCCACCCTGTGTGAGCCTGCTGTGCTGAGGGTCGAGGCTGAGTACCTGAGCCCTCTGGATAAATGTCAAGTGAGAACCAACCTGCCCTCCCCAGACAACGAGCAGGACAGCGAGGAGCTGAGCTGTAAAGTTTGTGGGCAGACCTTTGATCAGGCTTTTGACATCGAGGCACACATGAAAAAGCACAAGGATTCCTTCACCTACTGGTGCAACGTTTGTGGCCGAAGATTTAAAGAGCCCTGGTTCCTCAAAAATCACATGAGGACACACACTGGAAAGCCTGGCTCCAGGAACAAGCACCAGCAGGGCTCTGAAGGCCCCATGACAATAAATGAGGTGGTGCAGGAACATGGAACTGAGAACGTAACGTCACCTTACAAAATCTGCATGGTTTGTGGGTTCCTATTTCACAACAAAGAGACTCTCATTGAGCACAGCAAAGTGCACACCAAAGAATCAGTAGCCAGTGGTGAAAGCCCCCAAGTGACTGCTGAAGTGAATGCAGAAGAAACTCCTCTAAACCAGGAATTTTTCCACTTCTTGAATTTAAGACCAAATTCGGTTCCAGATAAGGACAAATTACAGAAACCTGCCAAGTGGATTGCTGAGCTGGATCCCTTCACCACATACCAGGCATGGCAGCTGGCTACCAAAGGGAAAATTGCAGTTGGCCACGGGCAGGTTAAAGAACCAGGGCAAGAAGGAAGTACAGACAACGATGAGTCATCTTCAGATAAAGAAGAACTCTGTGAAATTTGGAATGCAAATAAAGGTAACCAGGCTGAAACTACAGGGAAGTCAAAAGTAAACAAAAACAGCAGCTACACAGGGAATGGGAACTTAACCCAAGACAAACTGAAACATCCAGGTGGTGAAGTGCCTTCAATGGAGATGGATTCTAAGTCATCCCAGAGCAAAGAGAAACCAACCCACTGCTCCGAGTGTGGGAAAGCCTTCAGAACATACCACCAGCTGGTCCTGCACTCCAGGGTGCACAAGAGGGACAGGAGGACTGATGGGGAGAGCTCAGCTGCTCCCAGGACGTGCTGTGCTGATCTCATGGCCAACCTGGAGGAGAATGGAGCAGCAGAGAGGCTGGAGGGAGGCTCTGAGGATGGCTCTGAGGATGGGCTCCCGGAAACAATCCAGCTGGGTGAGTGGGCTTGGCAGCACTTGAGCCAGAGAACGCATTGTGTGTCTTTGTTGTCTTGGCAAAACTGGGTAGGAGATGTTAAAGAAGTAGAGAGGCAGTGTTGGGGGCTGAAGGGAGAAAAGTGGGAGGGAAGGAAAGGTTTGGACGCTGCCATTTTGAGGTCTTTGGAGTTGTGTTGAATTTACGAGTTACTGGAATCCGTCAGATGGATTCAGTAACAATCAGTGTAGGAAAAGTCACTGTTTACTCACCCCTCCTCTCCTTCCTGGATGATCTGGAGTGTTGCGTATCCCTTCTTGCCCAGCCCATGTTTTTACCAAGAGCATTGCTGAAGAATTTGTTGCGCTTCCACTTTTTCCCCTCTGCATCTTGTAAGAAATTGGTGCTGGATACCAGCAGTTTTTCAGACCCTGAGAAGTGAAGAATAATTGAAAACTTTCTCTATCTGTGTTTGTTTTGAACAGTCAATAATTTAAAAGCCTGAAAGTCAGAAGCAGCAGGATTAAATCAGTTGTGTAAGGACCTGCAGGCTGTTAATGGGAGGACATGTATGTGAGGTATATCTTTAACTCTTCCTCCTTGAAGGGCTGCTGACAGAGTGAGTGGATGGGCTCCATCTGTACATTACTCAGGATTAACTCTGTGTGTCACAGTGCCTTAGAAAAGCAAGGGATACTGAATGATTCCTTAATTGAAAAAGATTGCATGTCTGGGGACAGAGAGGAGTAGCCAAGCTAATCTCACATTCCTGTGTGTGAACAGACACTTGCATAATCTCAAGGCAGGACACAGAATGTCCTGGCACACACACAGGGCTGGCTCTTCCATTTCTGGTAATGTGCAGTAACAAAGGAGTGCAGTGATTACCTCATGGTGCTTGTTTTGGTTCTCCCTGTCTTACCCTAAAATCCAGCAGATTCGGGGTGAGGTGCTGAGTCACAGCTCTTGAGCCCTGGTGTGTTGGTTCAACACACTGAGCCACCAGGGATCCTTTGCAAGGAACCTCAGAGGACTCTTTTCACCTTTGTCTGTTCAATACCCAAAGCCCGACTCGAGTCTCTTCCTTCTCAGTCGCTGAAGTTGTGTCTGTTTTGGTGCCTGGGGGGTGTTTTGGGAGCTCTTCTCTCCCATTTCTCTGTCCCTGCTGCCCTCCTGTGGCACCTGCAGCTGCTGCACTGGAGTGCAACCAGTTGGCCATCCCTGGAATTGTCCTTGGAATTGTCCCTAGAACGCTCCCTGGAATTGTCCCTAGAGTGCTCCCTGGAATACAGGTGTCCAGCCCTGCCACTTCCCTGCTCTATATTTTTCCATGCCTAAGCATTAGTGCTTTAGGGAAAGATTACTCATCAAATCTAAGGATGCTGTTTATAGACACTTGATTAGCTGAGAAATAATATTATTAGTAGAATTAATAACAAATAGCAGCTCTCTTCACCCTCCACCCCTGAAACACGTTCCTGTGTTTGGGCATCGTGCACAGAGCACATTTTCAATCTGAATAATCACACTCACACTGGTTCAAGCACCCCTTTAATAAAATGATGCAGTTTATAACCTGGGTGAGTTTTTGAGATGGGCCATTCTCCTTCTAGTTCCTGTAGGACAGTCAAGATAACCTTCCTTTCTTTTTTCAGACCTAGTTTTGCATCTTGTTTGTTCTCTGGGCTCACAAACCACAGTGTTCCTGGACACAGAATTTTTTAACTTGAACGTTTTAACTCCTGTGCTCTGAGATTGCTCAGAGTGCAACAGGACAGAACAAAAGGTACCCAGAGACCCGGAGGAGTTGGCAGCAATTCATCACCCTGTGCTTCTCCTTAAAAAAACACCATTAAAATAGTTATGGTTTTAAACAAGACTGAAAATTTACATTTGCTCTTCATAATCACCTGTGTTTTCTCCCAAAGATAAAAATGAAGATAATTTGGAAAGAACAAAAGTGAAAACCCTTGGAACCTCCAGAGAATGCAGCTACTGTGGGAAGTATTTTCGCTCCAATTATTACCTCAACATTCATCTCAGAACTCATACAGGTAATGGGGGCTCCCCCTTTGTGGGAGGGCAGGGGAGGGAAGTCTGCTGAATCTACACACAAATTAGCTTCAAAATTACTGATATTAAGAAGAAGGTTTTCTCCAATGCTAAAAGAAAATTAAATAATTACAGTTCCTTGTCTTTGCCAAGTGTTGTCAGCCCCCAACTCCTTCCATAGCCGACGTGTGGGAAACATCTCCATTGTAGCCAGAAGATGTCACTGTAGTTAACAAAAGCAATAGGATGTTGTTTAAATGAGTCAGATGAGTTTGGAACTGCAAAAAAGGGAGAAAAAAATCTCTTGTACTATTTTGGAGCCCACGTTAATCCTTGGTGCTTAATTGTGTTCAAGACTTGAAATCCCATCAAAGTTATTTACTGATCAATCTGTGTTTCAGGTGAAAAACCGTACAAATGTGAATTCTGTGAGTATGCAGCAGCACAGAAAACTTCACTGAGGTATCATTTAGAGAGACATCACAAGGACAGGCACGGAGACAGTGCAGCAGATGGGAAAAGTGACAGCAAGGTTGTGCTGCGGGGCCAGGAGACGGTGCTTTCGCTGGCTGCTGATGGTGCTCCAGAAACCAAAAATCTCAAGAGGCTTTTTGATGGTGCCAAAGATGCTGAGAGCTGCCCACCTGCCAAGCAGCAAAAGGAAGTTCTCTCCTTGAGCAATGCAATGGGCAGCACAGTCTTTTTAAAAATCAAAACCAATTCCAGGGAATTGAACAAAGGTTCTGTTTGTAACAGTTCGAGTCAAATACCCGAGAGCGTCCCCATTCCTTACGTGGAGAAGCTAAAGGCTGAGAAGGAAACAAAGGAAGCTCAGCTTAATGTTCCTCATAAAAGGGAGAGAAAGGTTTCTGTGGCATCAGAGGAAGATGATGTGCAGTATATCTGTGCTTTTATTGGGGGCAAAAACGTGACTGATTCGCAGGAGTGCGCCGGGAGCTACAAACACAAATCTGCCGCCGACTGTCACGAGCAGCCCTTGGACTTGTCCAGCAAGACTTCCCAGGAATGTTCAGTGGTTGCAGCCAGAGGCCTGATAGCTCCCAGCACCTGCCCCTTCTGTACCTACAGGACATTTTACCCCGAGGTCCTGCTGATGCACCAGAGGCTGATGCACAAGTACAACCCCGACACGGTGAACAGGAACGGCTACAGGAGCAGGGCCGTGGCCAAGGCCCGGCGCACGGGCTGTCCCCCGGCCCTGCTGGGCAAGGATGTGCCTCCTCTGTCTCCCAGTTACAACAAAAGCAAGGCTTCCCCATCCACACAGCAGAAACCACTGCAGGCGGGCAAAGCCAAACCCTGTCCCCCTGCCCAGAACAAAGTCCCTCCCTTCTCAGTGCCTGAGTCCAGCAACACAGCCCCCAGTAACCTCAAGTTTCATAAACAGCAGAGTAATGTTGGAGCTCAGGCAAATAACTACAGACAACCTCAGCAAGAAGTGCACTCCAGTTCCAGCATCTCCCCGGTGCTGGACAGAGTAAAAAGACCTGAAACCAAAATAAAAGCTCTGGGTGCCCCAGTGACTCAGTCTGGTCTGATGAGCAGCAGCATGAACGGGGTTCTTGACTCTCACCTAAGTGAACCTGCCTGGGCTTGTCATCGAGGAAGGGACTACCTTTGTAGTAAATCTGGGAGCAGTGCAAACCTGGACTATGGGGAGCCCTCCTCCAAACGACTGAAACCCACCCTGGTGTCTGGAGAGCACGTGGAGCCCCCCCTGGGCAGTTACAGGAGATACGAGATGAGCAGATTCCGGGTTGCAAACAGATTTACCAATCTGCTACCTCAGGAATATCCTCGCCCCAAACCTGCTCCCTCTCTTTTGCCAACCAAACCAGGCCTTCTGAACTCAGAGGATGCTGAGCCTCCCAGTGTGTTGACTGCTCTCAAAGCCTATGAGCCTTATGGCTCTGGGGCCCTCTATGGCTCCTGTGGATCCAGCAATGGCCAAGGGGGCAGCTCTGCAGGAGAAGGTACAGTGTCTCCTTCCTCCTTCAATGCCTTGCAAGGGAAGGGGAATGCAGTCTAAATTCATGTGTAGCCATCTTGAAACAGAGGAAATAAAGGTGTATTTCTTCAGCATTTCACCAAGTCTGGTCCATGCTCGGAGTTTAAATATAAAATCCAGCCCCTGCAAACTCCTGGTTTGGGGAATTGGGCACTGAAGGTCCGAGTTTTAAAGAGGGATTTGAAGTTCCTTGAGTTCCCTCCTCCCCCTGCCATGGGGCTCTGATAGCAAACATGTATTGTTTGCTCATCAGAGACTCCAGACATGTTGAGTAATCCAGGATATGGAAGGAGCCTTTCTGCTCAATATACCACAAGTCTTGGACCAGCTGGAATATTAATAAAACTCCTTACAAAAAATAAAAAGGAAAAAGCTGTCATGGCCAATTGTTCCCTTCAATAGCAGAAAAGGATGTATTGCAGTTCATAAAACTTACTTAAATCTTCTATTTCTATTGTTCAATGGGGATTTTTTAATGTTCAGTTTATAGTGGGAGCAGAATACCTGGTTAAATCAAGACAACAGGTTTCTGCTGCTCTGATTGTGGTGTAGGAATGCTCTGTGGAAATCCTGGGCTGAGCAGAGACAAACGACTCGTGCTTTGTGAAATACATGCTTTTGTGATTTGTTCTTGGGCAGCATTTCCAAACCTGAGCAGGAGGCCAGGCTAGAAAGGTGCTGAGGGATGTTGGGGGAGTTGTCTGACTGTTTGTGGGAGGTGGTGGTTCTGACCTGGAGCTGAGGGCAGCAAGGACTTAGCTGCACATACAGGACTTGGAATTTTGGATGGAAGATCCCATTCTGAAAATGAATAGTGTGTGTGTGCGCTGTGTAGTCTTCAAGTCTGGGTTCCTGAGCTCTGAATACTCCCCTTCTCTGGGAGCAGGACAGTTCCTCTTCTGGAGCTGTCTGTAACAAGCAGGGGTGTGTTAGGTCAGAGCAAACTGTAAATCACTGACACTGCATTTAGTTATGGGGCAAAAAATAGATTTACTAACTCTGGCCTTGGTTTGGCTTGCTTTGGGCTTCATAAATACACCAGATTTAGAGAGAAATGCTCAGAGTTGCCTGGTGGGTTATGCAGGGATGAGGGAAAAGTGTGCTGGCTCCTTTTCCTGGGGGGGGGGGAAGGACTCTGGGTTGTGCTCAGGGGTGGCCAGGAGGGGAAATGCTCCTGTCTGTGGTTCCTGGTGATCCCAGGGGGTGGGAAGTGCTCCTACGGTGTCAGTCCCATGAACTACCCTGGAGTCAAAGACTTTCCAGGGTTTCTTCTTCAGAGTTCTCAGAACTCTGGCTGCAACTCATGTGACAGTGTTGTCATGGAAATGAAGATTTCACTGTGCTCTCAGGGCTGGAAAAGCAATTCTTTATGGCTCTTACCTGCACTGGAAAAACTTAGAAAACAAGCCCCTCTGTGGGTTTTCTTAGGAACTTCAGTAAAACCCTGTGCAGGAAGATGTAAATAGAATAATTATAATAAAAAATATAGGTTTGTAAGGTCAGCTTAGTTTTCCAACCATTCTGCCTGGAATAACCCAACCCAAACCTTGCTGATGGTTGGGAGGGCACAGGGCAGCAGCCAGGAAAACCTCTCTGTTAAATGCCAGTGGAGATACAAGTTCCTGCAAATCCTTTTTATTTGTTAAAAAGCTGAAGTCCAGGTGTTCGGGAGGAGTTGCAGCTCCTCAGAGCTGTGCTTTGTGAGACTCCCCGTGCCAAGTCCTGCAGGTCCTGGTGCTGAGCTCGGGGGAGATGATGATGAAACACCAACCAGCCCTTTTCTGCCTGTGGCAACAGATTTGGGTCCTCCCCACGTGTTCCCTCACATGTTAAACGCTGGATCAAGTTGTCAGCAGAATATGTTCCACTTGGCAAACTTGATTAAGGCTCCGTGCCTCCCCTGATGGCTGGTGAGCTCTGCCATCCCGTGTTGCCCTGAAGAGACAGAAACATTCTGAAACCACTCACTTGGTGTTATTTTCAAATGAGTTGCCTTTGCAATGGCAACATGTTCTCAGGGATAACCTGTTGGCTGATTGATTTGGCAGAGGCTGCAAATTAAAAGACAATTGCTCGTGACACACTCCAATGGCTTCGGAGATTCTGTTGAAATATTAATTCAGCTGTGCCATTTTAATTTAATTAAAGCTTGCTGGGGTTTTTTTTCAAGGCCGCATTTAAAGCTTTCATGGGATGTGGATGGCAGTTGGGCTTTTTGTATCCTGTGGGAACAATGATTGTGGACTTTTTCCCTTAATTTTATGAAGTGTTTTTGAGTGCTTGTTTAAGCTGGTAAGACTTAATATGGAACAGGCATTGATTTCACATCTATAAATCTGAATTAATGGTCTCAGATAAACATGAAACTACCTGTTTACTAAACTGAAAATTGCTTAACAAAAAGCTTCAAGCAAATGCCTATTAACACTCTTTTAAAGTGTCACCAGTGCCATAGAGTCCATGGTGGCAGCAGTGAAGGATCCCCAGTTTTCCTCTCAAGTGCTCATTCAAAAATTCAGTTTTCAGTCAAATAGAGGAACTGGAGGTGTCACCATCAGGGTGCAGAAGGTCCTGCAGCACTTGGAGCTCCCTGGTTGAGGCCTCTGCTCTGGGATGGGTTAAGCAAAGAAATTACTTTCTTCCAAAAAAGAGAGTGAAATCTGCAGATGGACATCACATGTGTAAAGCTTAGCACAGAGTTAGTACTACTTGCTATTCTCCCTGTATTTCCTATTTCATGTATTGTACTTTATCTCTCCTATAATCATTAATTAGGACTGAGAATATCCATTGCCTTGAGGCCTGGTGGGGAGATGGTTTATGGAGGTGTTTGGGGAGTCTGGAGATGTGCAGGGAATAATTGTGGCTCCTCTAAATGAATTCTTTCTTTCCAGGGAAGAGACCAGTGTCTTACCAACACTTACCCAGCAGCCTCCTGCAGAAGAGGAGCTTCGAGCCCTTCGTGGGGAACTCTCACTTCAGACCCAGTGACAAGAAGAATTAAATCCTTCAGCAAACGGTGAGCAAACCTTTTGAACTCATTGTTGCTTCAATCTTGCAGTTTGTGCTCGTGGCATCAAAGGTGCTGCACAGCTTGGGGAGTGGGTGTGAAGGTCTGAACCACAGCAGCTGAGAAGGCACAAACTCCCTCATTCTCACAAATTGAGCCAAGTGCTGCTGTGCCACCAGTGGTTTGTGTGGTAATTCAGGGAGGCTCCTTATTGAATAGAAATGGAAGGGCTAAAACTGAATAAATGTATTAATTAGTTACAACAGCAAGGGGAAACGTGCAGTGAGAGTTGGTGAGTCAAGTCAGAGTGAAGTCAGTCCTTGGGGGTGGGGGATGTGGAGAACTGTGTTGTGAGAGGAGGTGCCTGAGGCCACAGTTCCTGGGCCTGGGGGAGGCTGTGTTGGTCCTTCCTGGGACTGTGGGTTAATCCTTCCTGGAAATGCTGATGTTGCTCAGGATTTCCTCGAACACAACTCCTTGTTGCTGAATTATTTCCCAGGGAGGTGAGGGTTTCCTGACAGCTAATCAAGTATCAAATCCTAAATACACTGAGCAGGAGTGTGGAAGGAATTCCATTCAAGCTTTAAAGCTCCTCCTAGAACAAAAAATGTGCTATACTATTGTATAATTATAGACCACAAACTTATTTTTCCCTCTTTTCTCCCCCTCCAGGTCTAAGTGGATGTTTTATGGAGTTCCACCTGCAGTTCATCCCCTGAGGAAGAGAAATGGTGAAAGCTACTGAACTAAGCTGTGATTGTACTGTACATAGAAACACTACAGTTTTATAATACTGGTTCTTTTAACATTTTGTACCAAATAGCCATAAAGAGTAGTCTAAGCAATTGGGTTATGAAGGTGTGTGGAGAATGTATATCTTGACATTGACTTTTGAGTATTTTTCATTAGAATAATTGACCAAATATTAGGTAGGAGTTCTATTTTTACACACTTGAGCGCTGCTGAAGAGTTTCTCTTGGAAAGAATATATATCCTTGCACCTCAGGTAAACTGTAAATACTGAAGTTAAAATCCTGTTGGCTTAATGCTCCTTTTTCATACAAGTGAAAGTTTCTCATCTGTTTGTTTGGTTTTTTTTTTCCTGTTGAACTATGTTAGTTTGTGTTTTTTTTAAAGAACCAACTTCCAAATAAACTGTCTGAAAGTGTCCAGTTTATAAATGTTGTGAACATTAAAGCCACGGTGCTGACATTGTGCTGATGTGCCCCTGGGAGAGAGGGCTCTGCTTCCCTGGGGCTGCTCCCAGCATGTTTTTAAATGCAAGGATGAGGCAATACTTGACGTTTGCATTTCCTAAAACCTGGTTGGATTCTTCTCTTGGCATTGGTTGCTGTTCTTCAGAGAAACCTCTTTAAACATCTCTCCCAACTTGCAAAGTTTGCAGCAGAAAAGCCCCAGGACTCAAGAAATTATATCTGAATATTTCAGATGTTTAGTTCTGGTCCAAGCTCCACACAGTTACATTTAGAGAAAAAACTTCTTTGCACCTTTGTCCAGGCTGTGAAGTCACAGCAGCCTTGCAATGTGAATCTGGGATCTCCAAAAGGGATGTGGCTCTGCTGGGGCCTTTTTGGCTGTGCTTGGAAGCTTCTTGATGTCAAGTTTTAACAGAAATGAGTGAGAAATAACCTGGAAAGGGGAGAATGTCTCCTTTTAATTTTTTTGTGAAGACAACAGGAGTTTTTTCTAATGCACATGCAGTTTAATTTTTGTAAAGGGAAGATGGCCAGTTTCCAGCCAGTAAAGCAGAACTGTTGCATCTTTTCATTTGCCTTCCTGCTTCCTCCTCATGAAACCTGTAGTTAAGAGTTGACTCCTTCTGGACCTGGCTTTGAATTCCATATATTTTACTAAAACAACAACAACAAAAAGATATTTTGCACTGTTTGTTCTGCTCTCTTCCCTCATACAGCAAATGTAAAATAGCAAAACCTAGAAACTCCTTGTTTTTCATTATGCAACTTGAGATGTTCCAGTTGTCTGTCTTGGTTCCAGTGTTTGGGACCTCCTGTTAATGTCTCTGTGAACTGGCAATGGAATGAAGTGCTGTGTATCAGGAAATTGTACACTATTGACCTGTTTTCCTGTTCATAAGCTGAGCCATATGTACATAATCTAGATTTTTGTTTTCCTAGTTTTGCACTTTTATAGCCTATTTTTTGAAGATGAATTCACTTGGAAAATGGTTAATCTATTTTTTTGTGTGATCTCTCAGTGAGTTTTTAAGAGTTCATGGCTGTAACTGTCCTCTGCCTGTACCAGGGGTGTTCTGGGTTCTTCTCCTGTACAGGGCTGGGTTTTAATGTGGTTCAGCAAACAGCCCTAAGGCTTGTTTGTTTTTAGTCTCCCTTTTGCTGGTACAGTTTCCCTCGAGGTTTTTGTTTTGTTTGGGTTCTTGGGGTTGGAATGGAAAAATGGACCTGAAGACTCTATTCCATGGCAACACACTTTGCCCATCAGTATTAACTATTGGGATACTACTGGTTTTATATGTTCCTTTGGAAATAACAGTGCATATATAGAGGTACAAATTGTTGATTTTTTTTTTAAATGTATTTATTTCATTCCATTTTGTTCTATTTTAATGGTTGAAACCAGAAGTCGTCAAGCAGTGGGCACACAAATACTCATTTAATTTATGATGTATTTCACTTTAGTTGAGTATATTATTACATGTGGTTGTAAATATAGACTTGGTGTTTTGCAAAACTGGTTTCTGTGTCTTGCTTTTAAAGCTTAAAAGATGCTGCCTGGAATTTCATATTCACTTGACCTTTTGTCATCCTCGCTCTGGTGGGGGAGAGGGAGAAGCTGCCAACAACCAACACCAAATTCCTGCCACGTTCAGCTGTTACTTGAAAATACTGAGTCACTCCCCAGGAAATCCATCTGTGAGGAAAACTTAAAATAATGAAGAAACTTTTGCTTTTCTTCTCTTTCAGTTATTTTCCTTCAAGAAAGGAAATTTGAGTTATTTGCTGCATTTTTTGTGGTAATAACATTGAGGGAGAGAATGGATTTTTTTTTTTTTTTTGGTGAGACTTCAGAATTTGTATTAATTAAATTATGGCTTCGACTGTGTTTGAAACCAGGATATTCTGAAGAATTTTCTAGGTCTGTTGTGTTCCTGGAACTCTCCTGAGGGCTCAAACCTCCCCAACACCTCTGCCTGTGTCTGAAAGGATGATGAGCCTGCAAGGCACCTGGGAGAGACCTGCAGAGGCAGCTGCTGCTTGGCAGAGAGGAGCTGAGCAGGTGAACTCCCAATCTTGGGGCACAGACTGGGGGGCAGAGCCTGGCTGGGGTCAGGCTGGGCAGGGCAGGCCCAGCCTGGGGGACAGGGGGGGTTGTTCCGGGGACTGTGGACACCCCCTGTGCCCAGCTGTGAGTTGTGCAAATGGCCTGAGAGTCAAAGAGCAGCTCTCGCTGACTGAGAAGGTGTTAAAGGTAAGAACCTACAGCTGAAGGTGGAAAAGTCACTCGGAGTCTCTTGTGGCTCCAGAGACCCTGGTGAGTTACTGGGAACGTTGAGACTTTCACAGGAGCTCAGAATCCTTTGGGGAAAGGCCAAGGCCAAAAAGAAATGAAGGTGGTGAATAAAACAAGGGGGTGTCTGTGCTGCTGCTGTTGGTGAGCAGGGCTGGGAGGTGCTCCTGGCTCCAGGGGCTGCTTCCCTTTCTGTCCCCTCATCCAGGCTCTGTGTGTGTGCAGGGAGGGGGCTCAGGATGGACCAGTACTGGACACAAACTGGGCCCAGGAAGCTCCACCTGGACAGGAGGAAGAACCTCTGAACTGTGCAGGGACCCAGCTCTGAGCAGAGACCAGGGAGGGTGGGGAGTCTCCTCCCTGGGGATATTCCAGAGCCCCCTGGACACAATCCCTGTGCCCTGGGATGGCAGGAGGTGGGAGCAGTGACCCAGGGTGGGCCCAGTGTTTGTTTCCCTGAGAACCTGCAGGAGCAGGTTCTGTTTGTCACCTCCTGGCACAGAATCAGAGGACTCTGAGCAGTGTCTGAAAGGATGGAAGACATGAAGGAACTAATTTTCTCTGTAGATGCTCAGAGCAGCACCACAACCACTTGTTTGAAGGCTCTCCTCTCTGCTTTCAGGAAATTACCAGTTCAGATCCATCATCACATTGCTGTGCCTCGAAATTTCAAAGAAGCAACACTCATTTTCACTTAGGAGGAAGATCTAATATTAAATCACAAACCAGTTTCTTCCTCCCCTTTGTGAAAGTGGGAAATCTGCAAGTGCTTTCCCGAGCAGATTTCTCTGTTCATTTGCACACACTTGAGAAAAGTGCATTTAATTAGGATTAGCAAGTCTGTAAATTGCAGATGGTTCTCAGGGGAAAAAAATAGTTATGAGCACATTCATGACATTAAAATCACTACATTTAATTCAATTTTATCTTCATATTAATTCCTAACATCTAAAGTAGTAGTTCCTACAGAAGATGTTCATGGGATTTAGGATTGCTGGGGAAAATGAGATGTAGCAGTTCCAAACATTCTGCAGCGTGATTCCCACGTGGAATTCTGCAGATTGAGGAATCACCTGCTAATTGCAGCCATGCCCATGTGGGCACGAGTTGTTACCTGTAACGAGGGTCACTTGGGTGATGGGCAGCTCTATTTAGCCTGGAGCTCATTATTCATGGGTCGGGTGTGCAATATCACAAAAGCCGGGTGCTGCGGTTGCTGTTGGAGCAGAATTCCAGGGAGGAGGCCGCTGGGATGGGCATGGCCCTGCTCTGGTTTAACCCTGGCCAGGCTGGGACTGACTGTCCCTGGGGTGGCTCCTGCACAGGGAAGGTGTGTCCCAGGTCCTCCCGGTGTGTCCCAGGTCCCCCAGGTGTGTCCCAGGTTCTCCAGGTGTGTCCCAGGTCCTCCCCTCTCCATGTGTCCCCTCTGAGCCCTTTGGGGCAGATCCAGCAGCTTTTCCTCTCCTCCCGTGTGTTGGGAGGAATTCCCACTCCTTTGGGATGGGGAAGCTCAGAGCTGGGGAGCTCTGGATTTTGGCAAGAGCGTTCCCTGCCTAGCATCGCTCTCCCTTTTCCCCCGAGGTTATCCCTGCTCCCAGCAGACAGAATTCCCACACCTCATTCCAGGTGTCGGGATGTGCCGGCGTTAGGTGGCGGTGTTGGCCAAGGAGAGGAGCCGGGAGCCCCGAGGACGATTCCCAAATCAGACTCCCAAATTAACGAACACAAGTCCATAATGAACACAGAGCCGCCCCCCAACAGGCAGAAAGGCGGTGACCCCATTAATCCCCAATCCCGAAATCTCCAGAAATTCCAGCGACAGGGGAGATGAGCCAAAGGAAATGTGGAGCTACACCCGATCGACGTTCCCTGAAATGTGGTGCCACACATTTGCTGTGAGGGTTGGCTGCTGGCGAACATTATTTTTGACTCCTTGGGTTTTTTACTATTAATTAAATTACGTTTTTTATAACGTGGGACAATCACTGTGGACATTCCTCTGGGTGGATCTTGGGGACAAAACTGATTGCATGAGCAAATTCGGTCTAATAAATAATTATGGAACACTTTGGCATTTGAAAGTCATTTTACACATATAAAATGTTTTCATTAATCCTCCCTGAAAAGTCATGACCTAATTACTGATTTTTTGTCTTGTTGAATAATTGTTTGCAAAGAACATTCCTGTGATTTCAACCCTCAGTTTTTGGTGCAGTTCAGTGGAACCAAGTGGTGGATAAAGAACAGGCTGAAGGAAACTACAGCCTTCTTGGTTTTCTGATAGTTCTGGAAAATCGGGAAATAGCTTTCACCTAAAGCAAAAAAAACCATCACATTTTGTCATGAAATGTTATTTCAGTTTAGGGTAGTTTTGAATTTTTCATATATATGTATGTTCTCAAAAAATCTAATTAAACATGGCTAAATAAAGTAGTTCTGAGCAAAGCAAATGAAATTTTAATGTCAAAGTTGATTTTAAACCATTTGAGAGAAGAGAAGATGAGAACTAAGAGAAATGATAATTAATGCTGAAATAAATTTTCACCAAATACGATTTTTTTCTTTTTTCCTTCCGTGTTCTTCCAACTCCCTCTCACCAAAACCCCCTGAAACTTCTCAGGAGCATCTCCTTCATTTGGGACAGGCTCCTGTTCTCAGTTATGTGTTTTCCAGGCTCAGTTTTTGGGGTAAATACGACCTTATTTGTGTCAGTGTCGCGTGTTCACAAAGGGGGATGAGGAGCAGACCTGGCACTTCCTCATTTCTCTTTCCTTTGGGTGCAGTGTTGTGTTTGGGGTTGTATTTCTGGTTTCCCTTCAGCTGTTACTCGAGGTTAAAAGGTAATTGAACTCAGCAGTTGTGTTCAAATTGGGTCTTGTTAAAGTCTCTTTCAGCAGAACCTAAATCTGGGCCTTTGACATTTTGACAGAATCTGTTTTCAGGTTGAAAAATTTCTTTCCCAATAAGAATTTTGGTTGTTTTCCTGTTTGACTCTAAAAGCCTGAGCTGATCATCTTTAAAGCATTAGCACAATTGCTTACAGATGGATTTTTTCATATAAAAAATGTGATTTTCCCCCTTTCCAACCAGCATTATTGCTGTTTGTCTGAGCTCAGGGGCTTCTCATTTTGTTAATGTAACCTGTGTATTTTCTGGGATGAGTTTATCCAGAGTTAGCAATATTTTATTAGTTTGGAAAACGAGCAAACAAAATTTCTTAAACAATTGCAATGCTGTTCAGTTCTTGTCAAAAGGGAATATTGAATATCCTGGTTCAAGAAATGCTTTGGATTTGGTTTTGATTCTGGATTGGGTTTTTTTTTGGTACTTGTTAGTGGTTTTTTCATTGGATTTACAGAGCCCAGTCTTGGGACACCTTAATCCCACCTGAATTGCACCCCAACACTGAGCTGCACATTCAGGAAGCCAGAACCTGTGAATTTGGTTGTGGTTGTTTTAAAAATAAAAATCAGTGATAGTTTGACAGCAAAAAGAACTTTTTGGTGGAGAGCCAGGGCTGGTAACTGAGGAAAATTATTATAAATTAAAGTATTAATGTAAAGCTGGCATGCATTTCTAAAAAAAAAAAAAAAAAGAAACACATTTGGGGTGTATTTCTCTGGGAAATCTGTGTTTTATGTAATTTGGTGTTTCCTTGGTGCTCAGCACTGCAGGATGTCCAACTCCCACTGTAGGAGCATCTACTGGTCCGAAGGCTGGTTCATCATCACTTCTGCACAGAGTCCCTAAATCCATCACAGCCATAAAAGCACCAGCAAAACTCTCTTTCCTGTGTTGAAAATGTTGTAAATGCCCTTCAGGGGTCGGTGCCACTGCAATGACTGTTCTCAGTGTGCAGAGAGTCTTTGTTTCCCAAATGTTGGTGCTGAGGTTTCTCTGTTCTCTTCAGGAATTCTCCTCCTCCCTCCCTTTGGCCCTTCAGACAAGCAAAACACTTCATATTTCTGGGGCTCAGGTGTGTTTTGTAGGACAGCCAGAGGAGGTATCAAAGGGTTTAGACCCCATTTGGGCTGCAGAAAACTCTGCCAAAGTACTGAATTTTACACAATTGAGCAGCATGGGCCTGGCTCCACAGGGCTGATGTGGTCTGAAAAAAATAAAGGCAGGATTTGAAGAGTGTTTCCCCAAAGCACAGCTTGGAGAGGAACTACTTTGGGACACGTGGTTGGTGTTTAATGGGTCGTGGGGAGCTCTGGGATCCCATGGGAGCACAACCCTTTCCTTTCCTCACTTGTGGTGCCCAGTCACTGCTGGTCCCCAGAGCCAGGGGCCGTGAGCAGACGTGGTTGGAGCAGGTCCTTGTGTGCTTGTAGCCAAAATCTTGGCTGATTTCTGTGTCTGTTTGTCCCTGCAGTGACAGACACCTGCCCTCTGCACCCTCCTGCTCCCCTGGGACGGGGTGGGTGGAGGGGGATGAGGGCTCAGCTCAGTCCCTCTGTGCTGCATCCCAGGAGAATCCCCATCATCCTCCTCAGGACTCGACCCCTTCCCCTGAACAAAGACCTTCCCAGGAGTGGGAAGCCTCACGTTTTGTGCTGCATTTTGGGTTGGTTTTCCTGTGATGTTTGTTCCTGCTCTTTCCCTGGGGGCAGCCTGGGGTCTGGAGCACAGGGACCAGCTTGGTTTGCTCCAGAACTGCCCCTGAGCTGGAGCTGGGGAGTCAGTGTGAGCAGAGAACAGATGCTGGGGGGTGTAGGGTTGCCTTTTGTTCCTCTAAATATTTGTCTGTCCCATCATAAATCCTCCCAATAAACTGCCCTGAGAGACACAACCCCCTCAGCTGCTGTGCAGGGTGTGGGGCTCCAGCTCCCAGGAAAGCTCAGCCTGGCACCAGTGACAGCCCTGGGCTGGCTGTGCAGGGGAACCAGGGCAGTGGCACTTCTGGGCTCTGAAAGTTGGGAGCAAACTCTGGGGCACAGAATCCCAGGATATTTGGGGTGGAAGGGCCTTCTGGGGATCACCCAGTGCAACCCTGGAGCAGGTGACACAGGAACACATCCAGGTGGGGCTGGAATGTCTCCAGAGAGGAGACTCCACACCCTCCCTGGGAGCTGTGCCAGGGCTCTGCCACCCCCATGGAAAGAAATTCTTCCTCAGGTTGAGGTGGAACTTCTGTTTCAGTGTTTATGGCCATTGCTCATCCTGCTGCTGGGCAGCACCGAAAAAAGCCTGGAACCCTCCTCTTGGCACCCCCTGGAGATGTTTGTGTGCATTGATGGGATCCTCTCTCAGGGTTCTCTCCTCCTTCCCACCCCGTGGTGCCTCGGGAAGGTGAGGCACATAATCCCCCTCCTGGTGTCCAAAGCCAGCCCCTGGTCCCAGGCTCTGCCTCCTGCCTCCCCCAGACCCGCTGAGGTCCCACCTGAAGCCCTTTGCCTCCTGACCTCGGCGCTCCAGGAGTTCCTGGATCTCTCCTTGGTGCCCAGACCCCCCTGTCAGACCAGCCATGGAAATGGTAAAACACTCAGCAAAGGTAGACAGAGTTAAATTTATTCCTGAATTGTTGAATAATGTAATATTCGTGTTGTACATAAAAGAATCACAAACCACCCAGCCTGATTTTCCTATGAAAACATTTAACTTTTATTAAATCAAGACAGTTTTAAAGAGCAGCAAAAAAAAAAAAAAAAGGAAGAAAGGAAAACCAACAACTGAACCAGCTTTCAAAGTTGCCCTGTAGCCAAAACATCCATGTGAGAAGCTGAAGGGTTGATTTTGTTTGTTTGTTTGTTTGTTCTTCTCTTGGAGTGTATCACCAATAATTAAAAAAAAAACCCAACAAAAAAAAAAACCAACAAAAAAGAGAGAGACGAGAGTTGAAACCCTTGGAATAAATTCGAGCAGGCTCCCCAGCCTGCTGAGAGCTGCTCTGGCATCCCCATCCCTGCGGGAATGGCGAGCAGGGTTGGCAGGGCTGGGACACGAGGATCTGATGGGGCACAACCCCCCAGGGGGGGGAGCTGGGCACGAGGTGGGACCCCTCTCCCAGGGCACATTCCGTGCTGCTTCGGGGGGCACTCAGACACCCGGGGGCAGGGCCTTGCAGGTGAGATCCCCCCAGGCCAGGAGTTGGCCCCGGACCTATGAACCATCCCTGACCCATTAATGCTCCTTCCCGGGGAAGAGGCAGAGGAGCCCTTGTGCTGGAGTTAAGTCAGAGAGGCGAGACAAAGCCCAGGGGAGAGGGCTGGGGGGAGCAAACCTGTATTGGCAGACAGCAAGATAAATTGGATGATCTAATAGTCCTTTTCCATCTCGAAGTTTTATGATTCATTTGTTATTTTAGCCATCTATATATATTTTTTATTTTACCCTAGAGGGGTTTCTTGAAATGTGTGCAATATATTCCTTTTTTTTTTTTTTAAAGAAAATCACTTAAAAAAAAAGCAAAAAAGGAGGTGGGTGTTGCAGGCTCCAAGGCACCGTCGTGTGAGTGTGTCCAGGGCTGAAGTGCCCGTGGAATGTGGGAGGGACGGGGCCCTGTGGGTCCCCCGGGGCTGTGGGGTGGTCACAGCAAGGGGTGAGGAGGGGGCAGAGCCTGGGAATGGACTCGGCTCCATGGGGATGGGAGAGGAGCTCCGTGCCAGGCTGGAAAAGCCCTGAGGGCAGCTTGGGAAAAGCAGATTTGGGGGGAATCGGAGGAGAAGGGTGTCAGCGAGGGGGGGACGCGTCCAGCTCCTTCCCCCTGTCCCTCCCACAGGTGTGGGGACACCTGCCCTGTCCCTCGGGGCCCCGGGGGATGCTCTGCCCCCGGGAAGGGCTGGCACGGGGGTGGTACCAGCAGAGTTAAAGCTGCTCCAGGGGATCCTGCATCCCTCAACATCGGAGCCGCAGGAATCTCTGCCCCGCCCGGGCACGGAACGGTCCCCGCGGGGTGGTGGGGACACATCTCCTGGTGTGGGGGGACACGGAGGGCCTGGGCACTGGGAATGGGGACCGGGCACTGGGGATGGGGACCGGGCACTGGG